>NW_003121911.1:7410-17422 GCF_000003605.2 Saccoglossus kowalevskii | reverse complement strand
GTTTATGTAGGCAGACAAAATTTTGGTCTATCAGTAAATAAACAAATTAACTGTTTCTTTGCATGTTGTGCTTCTGGTTGTTGAGCAATACATTTCAGTTCCGCTCAGGGTCCGCATTTTTGTTGTTCGTTTGAATGTGTTTCCATAGGGAATTATTATTTAAATATTTGTGTGTGCTTTGACAAGTTGTCGCTGGAGTCAAGTGACCTGTTTGCTACACTCCTCATTACCATTTCAATGATTGTCTGTACTTTGACACCATGCCCGAACGGAAGATGTGTACGATCCTTGCATTGTGCTAAATGGCTACATTCTTTCCATGAACTCTGTCAAGTGCCACAAAAGACAGAAAATAAGTTGTGAATAAGATAGTCATACGTTCGTTGTGCATTTCATGTATTAACGTTCATTACGCGACAAACCACGAATGTGCATTCGAACCCTGACAAAAACAGATTGTATTAGATGTGTATACTAATGTCTGCGGTTCACGCAGGGGGCGGCGAATAAATGAACATACATCTGTTGCACTGTCAAACACGGTGTTAAATCGTAAAAAATGCCTTGCAAAAGACGAAAAATAAGTTGTTAAACAAGATAGTCAAACATTCGTGTATTTAATATATTAAAATTAGACATGAACACGTATCGAAGATAATTTATACCAGGGCCGGATCGACCAAACTGTTTTGGGGCCGGAACGTCCAAACCAGGGCCGGAACGTCGTTTTTTTACCAGGGCCGGATCGTCTAGAAATCTAGATACTTACTCTATAGTCCATCATCTTAAAAACGTAATTTGAAATGGCTTGCATAATTTAAATCAATCTTGCTGTAATGATTCCATCGTATACATTTTGATGTGAATCCCATAGAAGTTTATTTCATTGCCTCATCACTACTTTAATTTGTCTTTTTTATTTCATTTGTTTGTCTAAATCAAACATCCTCAGGATTAATAAACCTCATGTATTGTAATGCTTGATGACTATTGCTACGTTCACATGATAGCATTTTATCGGAGCCCTACGGCTCGAGCCAGGTTTGGTTCTGATAAACCCTTGGGGTTGAACTCTAATAGGGTTGAGCTCCGACATGACCTGACCGTGTATACGCATCAGGGGCTTATTATCGGAGCCCAAATCACGCCCTCAATCGTCTTCTTCAAGTAACCTCTCATTTCAATTATGGCGGAGACAACATCTTTCATAATTTTCACGCAATTTCCGGCTTGACGAAGAGGTACGTATCCTAATATATATTTGGCAGAGTAAAGAATTACTGCGATAGATTGATAGCTCAACGGGAAATAGAAAAAATGGCGTACAAACTTATGTGACAAAAACTTGAAAGAACGACTGAACGGGAACTTTTTAATGACACTAAAGATAAAAATCGAAGAAGCTATCACGGTACGGTGACGTGTTCCTAGTAGGTTTAGATTTTTCCAGAGTCCCTTTTTGATAGATAGAGAGGATAGAGGGACTGTGATTCTTCCTAGTAGTTTAGATATCACTACAGTTGAATAATTACAAAATGGTAACAATAACTTAAGCGAATAATAGGCTGTATCACATTTTAGCTGCCATGTTTCCTGTTTATTCGAGCATGGATTCGAGATTGTCTTTTCTACCTTCATATCTCAACAGCATCGTGCCATGTAAAAAAATAACACAAGCATGACACCAAAATCGTTTTCAGTCCATTTTTTTTCATACTAATTATTTGAGGGTACTGTTCCGTTTGACTCTGATCAAACTGAAGCGAACTCTAACAAAAATTGGCTCTCGTTCGGCCTGACCGTATGAACGCATTGGAGATAATCTCCTGGTAATCCATGGGAGGAGCAGTAGTTCGGCTCCGATAGAATGCTACCCTGTGAACATAGCATATTATAAACACTAAACCAAACCCAGTATTTCATCATCAAGTTGACATGTTTGATTAATTATCTGATGTTGATTTACTGTGTTCTTAGAGAGAAGTTGAAAATGGCTTGTAAGGCACGTGACGAGTATGGACCTGTAATGCATTTACCAATACCCAAAGAAGTAAATAAAATAACACATGCCAGAACCCATGCACCAATCAGAGAACATCCAGGTGAGAAAGGAATTACCGTAAAATCTGTATTAGAAGCTGCATCCCTAATAGAAGTCGCACCCATACTTTTTGAACAATTGAGAACCAAAAATTCATCATTTTTCGTATGTGTAGATGTTCTAATAGAAGCCGCATCCCCTCTGTTGCATTGTAACATTTTAATAGAAGCCACGGCTTTTAATACAGATTTTACAGTAGTGTTTTGTTTTTGCTGTATGTCTTACTATGATATTGAAAAAAATGTATAATTTACTGCCCTGTGGATGCTGCTGTATAAGGATTGCTGGGGTACTTAAGTACTCAAGCTGAACTAAAAAACATGTAAAAGGGGTGTTTTTTAGTTATTTAATGCATATATGCGTGTACTGTGTTTAGGGTTGAATCTTTTAAAATATATAAATAAAGTGTATATAAATAAATGTATATAAATTTTCCTATTTGATTTTTATTGACCCATATACTTACTTGTCATTGTCTGACTGATATACATCATAGGCAACCGAGAAAATGTCAGATTAGTAAAAAAAGAACATTTCTTTTTAACTTGAATGTAATATTAACCAGTTTGGGATAACATAATTTGTATGTGGCTGAAATAAAACATCTGTAAAGCTAGTGAACAGAATGAAGACATTTATACAGCTGATAATAAGAATGAATTATTAGTAATCTGCTTCCCATGCTTTGTCAATTTGATATTGTAGTAAATAAATGTTCCGTTTTCATTACGCTTTTTTTCAAATCTGACGAGTATTTTAATTCCCTTATATTACAGTATTATTATTTTGGGGAATTTTTATATGTTCCATATTATATTATTTTATAAGGAACATTGAAATTAACTTTATACATGTATGTTGTATTACATGTACATGTATTTGAGAAACAGTCAGAATTGTGCCCATCTAAATTTTCGTGAATATTTCCTGTGCAAACTTTTAAGATATTATTGCAAATGTTTCAGGACTTTTATACTCATGCAAAGAAAGATTGTGCATTGTTAGTTTGTATCAATTCATTTGTTATTAAATCTAAAATTATGCCATGTTTTGTAGTTACTTACAGTTCAAATATATGAAAATCTGTGCCACATGTGCAATAATATGAAAATTGTAGAGACTTTCCCAAAACATCTTTACATGTTTCCTCTTCTGACTCCCAAATAGTACAGTTAAGCATTATCTTTAATTATACTCTTCCTGTAGGAGAAGAAATGTCTGCACGTGTAGCTCCTGGCCACCCGTATGCCCCGACAATAGGTAATATTCAAGTTTATTGTTCTAAAGAAACATTATTATCAAGATAAGGATATGTAACTTAGATACATGTATCAAATGTAATTATATGCGATAAAGATCACATCCAAAATGTACTCTATACAATTCACTCAAATGTACAATCATATGCAATAAAGATCACATACTCTATACAATTCACTCAAATGTACAATCATATGCAATAAAGATCACATACTCTATACAATTCACTCAAATGTACAATCATATGCAATAAAGATCACATACTCTATACAATTCACTTAAATGTACAATCATATGCAATAAAGATCACATAATCTATACAATTCACTCAAATGTACAATCATATGCAATAAAGATCACATACTCCATACAATTCACTTAAATGTACAATCATATGCAATAAAGATCACATACTCCATACAATTCACTCAAATGTACAATCATATGCAATAAAGATCACATACTTTTTACAATTCACTCAAATGCATTTCTAAAAAACCATCACAGAATGCACTGAAAGCTTGGTTTGAATTCAGATAATCAGGTCTATTATTGACAGTATAGGATTCTATGTGTTCGTTCTTTTTTGATGTTTTTACAATTCATTTTACTTCATTGATCTTTATATCCTCATTCAATAAATCCTTGTGATACAATTACTGTAGTACATGTAATGAAAATAATAGAATATAGCTGACCACATAAACCTTCACATGTATGATTGTTACACATTTAATTACATTATGCATTTATGTCTTCAATAAGAACAATAAATATTTACTTATCATGTTTAATCAACAGAAACAGGAATACAAGAAGTTATGGGGTCATTGCCAGCATCCCAAGCTCAGTGAGTTAACCCAGTTATTTCTTTTTTCCCCATAAACAAGATATCCTAAATAATCAAATGGAATACATGCTTCTTGTAATATATATTTGTTCTATCAGAAGCACATCTAAAATAGAAGTGCAAATAAATCAAATTACATTTGTTGTATAATACATGTATATCTTTAAAAAATAATATATTTTCTCAATAGAAATACAGTCCTGTGCGTTTGTAATAGACCAAATTTTGTATCAGATTAATACATGTGCCTACATTGTATTGAACCATTTGAACTTTAACACTTCCACTTTTTGTGTTGAGTAATTTTTGGTCTCATTCAGACAGCCAGAAAACAAGGACTTAAGGATTGCCCTCTATTGATACTATTGAGATGTATTATTCATACACATGCTTAGACTGATTAAGTCCAAACTTCACATATACACCAGACATTATATCATATACATGTATATGCATATGATTTTGTTCCATGACCCCATTCAAGATGGCTGAATGTCAGCCATTTGAAGGCCAAAAATGCATCATTTTTACCACTCGGGAACTGAATCTCAGTCATGCATGGATTCTATTCAAACTTGGTACATACATTTAACATATTGGGACCTTGATGCATGTCATTTTATGTTATGGATTGGGTTCAAAATGGCCGACTGGTGGCTATTTTATTTTAAAGATGCAGTTCCTGATCCTTATACCGTATAATAAATATAGACATGCCTTAACTTCAACTACACATCCACCATCAATCAAAAAAGGGTTACTGGCAGTCATCTTTGAGCTCTCCAAATGCCAAAAAGACTCATCAATACTGAGATTGTGTTTACTGGTTTACTGGAATGTGATCATGTACTGTAAAATATTTTGTTTAGCTGAATTTTCACTGAATTGTTTTGTATGCAGCTTATGTTCACTGAATTTTGACATATACAGTAAGAATATAGGAAAAGAGTAAATAGTAAAACTGAATTCTAGGTGATTAAAAAGTATTTTACAGTATTCAAGATTGAGTTCACTGTTCACAATTGCCAATACATTTGTCTACTGTTTGTGCATGTGATATGCAAATTATATACAAATTTCACTGGTACACAATTTCAGGATTGCTAGAGAAAGAACAGCAGCCAGTGTAGAAGAAATTCGACAACAGGCAGAAAGATTGGCACAGGGATCAAGGGTACGTAAATACAGACTGAGTTTGTTTGTTTGTTTTTTTAACAAGGCCCTGTTGATTGCAAACAATCATACCAAATCATAGCAAAGATTATAAGGAATTATATTATACCAGCATTTCAATGGCATGATTATGTTGTGAACAGTGTTTTCAGTTATGCAAGCTGTGGTTAAATAGATAATATACTTTGGTTTGGAAGTAGGCCCAAAACATGAATACCACGATTTGAAAGTAAGCCCAAAACATGAATAACACAGTTTGGAAGTAGGCCCAAAACATGAATACCATGGTTTGAAGTAGGCCCAAAACAGGAATAACACGGTTTTCAAGTAGGCCCAAAACATGAATACCACGGTTTGGAACTAGGCCCAAAACATTAATAACATGCAGTAAGGGTAAATCCTACTGTCAAGTAAAAATAGTATTTTGCGATATAAATGTATATCATAATGAAAAACATTACAACCCTTCGGTGTTTTGTGATAAAAAGAGTTGCATGAGAAAATTATTTTTTCAGAATGGCACGAACATCATCAAAAATATGATTGCTGTCTGCTCACTCATGAACCTGGGAGTTTTGTCAATTCTTGAAACACAACTGATAACATCAATAACAAATAACTACATGGATAGACCTCGCAATGCCGAAATATGATGTATCTAATGTATAATCTAGAGCCTGTTTAAATTACATGTAACTCTGGTTACAAATTAAATGTTTTGGATTGTATATCATGTTTGAACATTTTGGTGCTTTAAAGTTATATATGTGTCTGAGAATTACCTTTAATATTACCGGTAAATTGGTATAAATTATACTAATTTAATTTTAAAAGTGGTTATTCTTATTATAATACGGTAGGGCTAACACTCCCATTGGTGGTGAGTATACCACTCTATTTTTACCCATATACACTTTGAGATCACTTGTGTGTGTATGCGTGTCACATACACATGTAGTGGTTATTAGTCCCATTTCGGACAAAGTCCGAAAACGGGAACTTATAATTCGGTTTCCGTCCATGCGTCTGTCCGGAGTCATATCTCAGAATCCCTTGGACCGATTCCGTTCATTCTTTGCATGTGCCTAGTACTTTATGTGGGACATATGCACATGCAGTGGTTTAGCGATTCGATTCAAAATGGCCGACTGGCAGCCATCTTGTTTTTTGAAAATGTCGTATTTTGGACATGCTTTGTCAGTTTTCATTCAAATTTAGTACATAGATCATACATGTTAGGATACATGTCCCCGACCGTCCGTGAGTTCCTGAGTCTGTCCGACCGTCCATCTGTCCATGCGTCAGTCTGTCCAACGTCATATTTCAGAATCCTGTGGACCGTTTCCATTCATTTTTTGCATGTGCCTAGTACCTTATGTGGGACATATGCACATGCAGTGGTTTAGCGATTCGATTCAAAATGGCTGACTGGCAGCCATCTTGTTTTTTGAAAATGTTGTATTTTGAACATGCTTTGTCAATTGTCATTTAAACTTGGTACATAGATTGTACATGTCCAGATACATGTCCATGGCGATTTATTGTGCAATTGGATCAAAGATGGTCGACTGGCAGGCATCTTGTTTTTGTTTTTTAATGTGGTATCTTGGATGTGCTCTGTCAGTTTTCATTCAAATTTGGCACATACATGTACTTTATACATGTTAAGATGCATGTCCATGACAATTTGTTTCAAAATCTGGTCAAGGATGGCCGATTGACAGCCATCTGACCTTTTGGCCTTACTACTATATTTCCACAATTTATGTACATTTTCATTTGTATTTGGCACATACATCATACATATACCACAGGGTTCGATTTTAGGACCATTATTATTTCTTCTATTTATTAATGACCTACCATTATTTCTTGAAAACGGTTCCATTGATATGTATGTGGACGATCAAACTCTGTTATCATCTGGTCCAAGTATCAATGTAGTCACAAAGTGCATTAATGATGATGTTTGGCCAATTTTGCGTTGGGTTAATTGCAATTACATGTCAATCAACACATCTAAATCAAAATCTATGCTTGTTGGATCTCGTCAAAAGCTAAATAATATTGGTGAAGACTTTTTGGTTAAATTCATTGGTGAAATAATTAAAACAGTCAGTTTCAAAAAGTCGCTTGGGGTGGTTTTAGATAAAACTATCATGGGATCATCATGTTGATATGCTTTGTAAAAAGCTTAGCCAAAGAGTTCGTAACTTCTTACCTATTTCCGTCAGAAGAACATTGTATTTTTCATTTATTCAGTCCTTATTGGACTATTGCTGTATAGTATGGGGCAATACAAGTCAATCAAATTTATGTCGGGTGTATAAGCTTCAGAAAAGGGCAGTTCGTGTGATTTCCTCTGACAACTTTAGCCAATCGTTGTTTGAACTGTTCAAAAAACATAGTATCTTGCCTATCGATTACAGAATTTCATATTTTCTAGGTATCGTAATGTATATGGCAACCAATGGCTTGGCACCTTTATATACAAGTGAAATGTTCAGTCCTATCTCCCAAACCCACAAGTATAGTACACGTTTCTCTCTAAAAAATAATTTACGCATTACTAAATGGAAAAAATCCATGGGTCAGAGGACGTTTCAGTATAGAGGGGTAACCCTATGGAATAACTTGCCACTCCATATCAGAAATTCAGCCTCTTTAGGCATTTTTAAGAAAACTTACAAAATTTATCTTCGTGAAAAATTTGTTGTAAATGTCTCAAGCCTATAGTGTGTATATTGTGTTTTTTGTCCCTACAGAGGGTTACTTTATTGTATATTGGCCTACCCTCTTTAAATAAAGTGTTAAATAAATAAATAAATAAAATATCAGTGTGTTTCATAATCAGATCAGTTTTTATTTTGGCCATATTACTACAACACGAAAAGCGTGTTTTGATGTAAATGAACAATCTGTTGTATACGACACTTGGAACTCAAGTTTCAAGGACACGCTCGCAACAACCCTTCGCTTTAATATGACGAGCACAAAGAGAACTTAACGGGGACTGTCATTTTCAATGACTTGTTTTCATATTATAATATGGTAGAGCTAACACTCCCAGGGGTGAGTATACCACTCTATTTTGACACATATACACTTTGAGATCACTTATGTGTGTATGCGTGTCACACACACATGTAGTGGTTATATGTCATCAGGCTGTGACATCATATGTTAACACTTTGCCAACCAGTATGCATTTTTGTGATGACAAATATCGCTCTCTGGCTGTGACAACTTTGCCCTTAAGTTTGAATATACATGTACATGCACATGAATATTCAATAACATCAGTAGAGCACAATTATATCTTTTCAATGTGACAGCCTCTGAGCTGCATTTATGTCTAATATTGTTTTTAATAACACTTGGTAACATTTTTAAAAAAGTTTGGAAGGAAAGATCCAATTTTGAAAAATTAAAATAATTTAAAATTTATTTAAATATTTAAGTGTTCAGCATTTTAATGTTGGTGGTCACATAGATATATCGCAATACCAGAAAAACAACATAATTCTGTTCTAATTTTGTTTTTTTCACTCTTTAGGCACTCGTAGCTGTCTCAGGTCCTAAGACATCAAATGCATTAGTACCACTGAAAGCACCTACATTACCAAAACCACAATGGCATCCGCCATGGAAACTGTACCGTGTCATAAGTGGACACATCGGATGGGTACGTTGTGTCGCCGTGGAGCCTGGCAATGAATGGTTCTGCACTGGGTCAGCTGACAGAACTATTAAGATATGGGACTTGGCAAGTGGTAAATTGAAGTTATCCCTAACAGGACATGTTAGTACAGTTCGAGGACTCGCTGTCAGTAAAAGGCAGCCATATTTATTCTCAGGTGGTGAAGATAAACAGGTGAAATGTTGGGACTTGGAACAAAATAAGGTGAGTTTTCGAATGACTTGTCAACTTTTGTGTTTCTATTGCATGTTAATAACAGAACACAGTACCAGTACTGTAATATAAAATGATAAAATGTTATTATATAGAGCAATAAATCTGCTATAATCAGGGATTTAGATGCTCACCAGACATCAGCAGTTCACTGGATCCCTTTTTTAGCTCCGCTGTCGACTTTGTCGAGCGGAGCTTATCATATGAGTGATTGTCCGTCGTCTGTCGTCCATCGTCCGTGTCAATGTTTTACTTGTTCAACTTCTTCTTGAAACTATAAGCTTGAATGCTTTGATACTAAGTGTATATGTACCTTGGATAGACCTCTCTTAGATTTGTTCATTTCATGATGATATCTTCAATTCTCTAATTTTGATGAATATTTTTGTCATTTTTGGTAAAAAGTGATATTTTCGACTTCTTGTTAAAAACCGCAAGTTCAATTGCTTTGATATTACTTATATAGGTACTACATGTGGACCTCTCTCAGATTTGTTCATTTCATGATGATATCTTTAATTCTCTAATTTTGATGAATATTTTTGTCATTTTTGGTAAAAAGTGATATTTTCGACTTCTTGTTAAAAACCGCAAGTACAATGGCTTTGATATTACATATATAGGCACTAAATGTGGTCCTCTCTAGATTTGTTCATTTCATGATGATATCTTCATTATCTATTTTGATGATATTTTGTCTTTTTTGGTAAAAGTG
>NW_003121899.1:0-11806 GCF_000003605.2 Saccoglossus kowalevskii | reverse complement strand
ACTAGTCTGTATGAAATCAATATCTACCAGAGAGTGTTCTGAGACTAGTCTGTATGAAATCAATATCTACCAGGGAGTGTTCTGAGACTAGTCTGTATGAAATCAATATCTACCAGGGAGTGTTCTGAGACTAGTCTGTATGAAATCAATATCTACCAGGGAGTGTTCTGAGACTAGTCTGTATGAAATCAATATCTACCAGGGAGTGTTCTGAGACTAGTCTGTATGAAATCAATATCTACCAGGGAGTGTTCTGAGACTAGTCTGTATGAAATCAATATCTACCAGGGAGTGTTCTGAGACTAGTCTGTATGAAATCAATATCTACCAGGGAGTGTTCTGAGACTAGTCTTCATGAAATCAATATCTACCAGGGAGTGTTCTGAGACTAGTCTGTATGAATCCAATATCTACCAGGGAGTGTTCTGAGACTCGTCTTCATGAAATCAATATCTACCAGGGAGTGTTCTGAGACAAGTCTGTATGAAATCAATATCTACCAGGGAGTGTTCTGAGACTAGTCTTCATGAAATCAATATCTACCAGGGAGTGTTCTGAGACTAGTCTGTATGAAATCAATATCTACCAGGGAGTGTTCTGAGACTAGTCTGTATGAAATCAATATCTACCAGAGAGTGTTCTGAGACTAGTCTTCATGAAATCAATATCTACCAGGGAGTGTTCTGAGACTAGTCTGTATGAAATCAATATCTACCAGGGAGTGTTCTGAGACTAGTCTGTATGAAATCAATATCTACCAGGGAGTGTTCTGAGACTAGTCTTCATGCAATCAATATCTACCAGGGAGTGTTCTGAGACTAGTCTGTATGAAATCAATATCTACCAGGGAGTGTTCTGAGACTAGTCTGTATGAAATCAATATCTACCAGGGAGTGTTCTGAGACTAGTCTGTATGAAATCAATATCTACCAGGGAGTGTTCTTAGACTAGTCTGTATGAAATCAATATCTACCAGAGAGTGTTCTGAGACTAGTCTGTATGAAATCAATATCTACCAGGGAGTGTTCTGAGACTAGTCTGTATGAAATCAATATCTACCAGGGAGTGTTCTGAGACTAGTCTGTATGAAATCAATATCTACCAGGGAGTGTTCTGAGACTAGTCTGTATGAAATCAATATCTACCAGGGAGTGTTCTGAGACTAGTCTGTATGAAATCAATATCTACCAGGGAGTGTTCTGAGACTAGTCTGTATGAAATCAATATCTACCAGGGAGTGTTCTGAGACTAGTCTGTATGAAATCAATATCTACCAGGGAGTGTTCTGAGACTAGTCTGTATGAAATCAATATCTACCAGGGAGTGTTCTGAGACTAGTCTTCATGAAATCAATATCTACCAGGGAGTGTTCTGAGACTAGTCTTCATGAAATCAATATCTACCAGGGAGTGTTCTGAGACTAGTCTTCATGAAATCAATATCTACCAGGGAGTGTTCTGAGACTAGTCGGTTTGAAATCAATATCTACCAGGGAGTGTTCTGAGACTAGTCTGTATGAAATCAATATCTACCAGGGAGTGTTCTGAGACTAGTCTGCATGAAATCAATATCTACCAGGGAGTGTTCTGAGACTAGTCTGTATGAAATCAATATCTACCAGGGAGTGTTCTGAGACTAGTCTGTATGAAATCAATATCTACCAGAGAGTGTTCTGAGACTAGTCTGTATGAAATCAATATCTACCAGGGAGTGTTCTGAGACTAGTCTGTATGAAATCAATATCTACCAGGGAGTGTTCTGAGACTAGTCTGTATGAAATCAATATCTACCAGGGAGTGTTCCGAGACTAGTCTGTATGAAATCAATATCTACCAGAGAGTGTTCTGAGACTAGTCTGTATGAAATCAATATCTACCAGGGAGTGTTCTGAGACTAGTCTGTATGAAATCAATATCTACCAGGGAGTGTTCTGAGACTAGTCTGTATGAAATCAATATCTACCAGGGAGTGTTCTGAGACTAGTCTGTATGAAATCAATATCTACCAGGGAGTGTTCTGAGACTAGTCTGTATGAAATCAATATCTACAAGGGAGTGTTCTGAGACTAGTCTGTATGAAATCAATATCTACCAGGGAGTGTTCTAAGACTAGTCTGTATGAAATCAATATCTACCAGGGAGTGTTCTGAGACTAGTCTGTATGAAATCAATATCTACTAGGGAGTGTTCTGAGACTAGTCTGTATGAAATCAATATCTACCAGGGAGTGTTCTAAGACTAGTCTGTATGAAATCAATATCTACCAGGGAGTGTTCTGAGACTAGTCTGTATGAAATCATTATCTACCAGGGAGTGTTCTGAGACTAGTCTTCATGAAATCAATATCTACCAGGGAGTGTTCTGAGACTAGTCTGTATGAAATCAATATCTACCAGGGAGTGTTCTGAGACTAGTCTGTATGAAATCAATATCTACCAGAGAGTGTTCTGAGACTAGTCTGTATGAAATCAATATCTACCAGGGAGTGTTCTGAGACTAGTCTGTATGAAATCAATATCTACCAGGGAGTGTTCTGAGACTAGTCTGTATGAAATCAATATCTACCAGGGAGTGTTCTGAGACTAGTCTGTATGAAATCAATATCTACCAGGGAGTGTTCTGAGACTAGTCTGTATGAAATCAATATCTACCAGGGAGTGTTCTGAGACTAGTCTGTATGAAATCAATATCTACCAGAGAGTGTTCTGAGACTAGTCTGTATGAAATCAATATCTACCAGGGAGTGTTCTGAGACTAGTCTGTATGAAATCAATATCTACCAGGGAGTGTTCTGAGACTAGTCTGTATGAAATCAATATCTACCAGGGAGTGTTCTGAGACTAGTCTGTATGAAATCAATATCTACCAGGGAGTGTTCTGAGACTAGTCTTCATGAAATCAATATCTACCAGGGAGTGTTCTAAGACTAGTCTGTATGAAATCAATATCTACCAGGGAGTGTTCTGAGACTAGTCTGTATGAAATCAATATCTACCAGGGAGTGTTCTGAGACTAGTCTGTATGAAATCAATATCTACCAGGGAGTGTTCTGAGACTAGTCTGTATGAAATCAATATCTACCAGGGAGTGTTCTGAGACTAGTCTGTATGAAATCAATATCTACCAGGGAGTGTTCTGAGACTAGTCTGTATGAAATCAATATCTACCAGGGAGTGTTCTGAGACTAGTCTGTATGAAATCAATATCTACCAGGGAGTGTTCTGAGACTAGTCTGTATGAAATCAATATCTACCAGGGAGTGTTCTGAGACTAGTCTGTATGAAATCAATATCTACCAGGGAGTGTTCTGAGACTAGTCTGTATGAAATCAATATCTACCAGAGAGTGTTCTGAGACTAGTCTGTATGAAATCAATATCTACCAGGGAGTGTTCTGAGACTAGTCTGTATGAAATCAATATCTACCAGGGAGTGTTCTGAGACTAGTCTGTATGAAATCAATATCTACCAGGGAGTGTTCTGAGACTAGTCTGTATGAAATCAATATCTACCAGGGAGTGTTCTGAGACTAGTCTGTATGAAATCAATATCTACCAGGGAGTGTTCTGAGACTAGTCTGTATGAAATCAATATCTACCAGGGAGTGTTCTGAGACTAGTCTGTATGAAATCAATATCTACCAGGGAGTGTTCTGAGACTAGTCTTCATGAAATCAATATCTACCAGGGAGTGTTCTGAGACTAGTCTGTATGAATCCAATATCTACCAGGGAGTGTTCTGAGACTCGTCTTCATGAAATCAATATCTACCAGGGAGTGTTCTGAGACAAGTCTGTATGAAATCAATATCTACCAGGGAGTGTTCTGAGACTAGTCTGTATGAAATCAATATCTACCAGGGAGTGTTCTGAGACTAGTCTGTATGAAATCAATATCTACCAGGGAGTGTTCTGAGACTAGTCTGTATGAAATCAATATCTACCAGGGAGTGTTCTGAGACTAGTCTGTATGAAATCAATATCTACCAGGGAGTGTTCTGAGACTAGTCTGTATGAAATCAATATCTACCAGGGAGTGTTCTGAGACTAGTCTGTATGAAATCAATATCTACCAGGGAGTGTTCTGAGACTAGTCTTCATGAAATCAATATCTACCAGGGAGTGTTCTAAGACTAGTCTGTATGAAATCAATATCTACCAGGGAGTGTTCTGAGACTAGTCTGTATGAAATCAATATCTACCAGGGAGTGTTCTGAGACTAGTCTGTATGAAATCAATATCTACCAGGGAGTGTTCTGAGACTAGTCTGTATGAAATCAATATCTACCAGGGAGTGTTCTGAGACTAGTCTGTATGAAATCAATATCTACCAGGGAGTGTTCTGAGACTAGTCTGTATGAAATCAATATCTACCAGGGAGTGTTCTGAGACTAGTCTGTATGAAATCAATATCTACCAGGGAGTGTTCTGAGACTAGTCTGTATGAAATCAATATCTACAAGGGAGTGTTCTGAGACTAGTCTGTATGAAATCAATATCTACCAGGGAGTGTTCTAAGACTAGTCTGTATGAAATCAATATCTACCAGGGAGTGTTCTGAGACTAGTCTGTATGAAATCAATATCTACCAGGGAGTGTTCTGAGACTAGTCTGTATGAAATCAATATCTACCAGGGAGTGTTCTGAGACTAGTCTGTATGAAATCAATATCTACCAGGGAGTGTTCTGAGACTAGTCTTCATGAAATCAATATCTACCAGGGAGTGTTCTGAGACTAGTCTGTATGAATCCAATATCTACCAGGGAGTGTTCTGAGACTCGTCTTCATGAAATCAATATCTACCAGGGAGTGTTCTGAGACAAGTCTGTATGAAATCAATATCTACCAGGGAGTGTTCTGAGACTAGTCTTCATGAAATCAATATCTACCAGGGAGTGTTCTGAGACTAGTCTGTATGAAATCAATATCTACCAGGGAGTGTTCTGAGACTAGTCTGTATGAAATCAATATCTACCAGAGAGTGTTCTGAGACTAGTCTTCATGAAATCAATATCTACCAGGGAGTGTTCTGAGACTAGTCTGTATGAAATCAATATCTACCAGGGAGTGTTCTGAGACTAGTCTGTATGAAATCAATATCTACCAGGGAGTGTTCTGAGACTAGTCTTCATGAAATCAATATCTACCAGGGAGTGTTCTGAGACTAGTCTGTATGAAATCAATATCTACCAGGGAGTGTTCTAAGACTAGTCTGTATGAAATCAATATCTACCAGGGAGTGTTCTGAGACTAGTCTGTATGAAATCAATATCTACCAGGGAGTGTTCTGAGACTTGTCTGTATGAAATCAATATCTACCAGGGAGTGTTCTGAGACTAGTCTGTATGAAATCAATATCTACCAGAGAGTGTTCTGAGACTAGTCCGTATGAAATCAATATCTACCAGGGAGTGTTCTGAGACTAGTCTGTATGAAATCAATATCTACCAGGGAGTGTTCTGAGACTAGTCTGTATGAAATCAATATCTACCAGGGAGTGTTCTGAGACTAGTCTGTATGAAATCAATATCTACCAGGGAGTGTTCTGAGACTAGTCTGTATGAAATCAATATCTACCAGGGAGTGTTCTGAGACTAGTCTGCATGAAATCAATATCTACCAGGGAGTGTTCTGAGACTAGTCTGTATGAAATCAATATCTACCAGGGAGTGTTCTGAGACTAGTCTGTATGAAATCAATATCTACCAGGGAGTGTTCTGAGACTAGTCTGTATGAAATCAATATCTACCAGGGAGTGTTCTGAGACTAGTCTGTATGAAATCAATATCTACCAGGGAGTGTTCTGAGACTAGTCTTCATGAAATCAATATCTACCAGGGAGTGTTCTGAGACTAGTCTTCATGAAATCAATATCTACCAGGGAGTGTTCTGAGACTAGTCTGTATGAAATCAATATCTACCAGGGAGTGTTCTGAGACTAGTCTGTATGAAATCAATATCTACCAGGGAGTGTTCTGAGACTAGTCTTCATGAAATCAATATCTACCAGGGAGTGTTCTGAGACTAGTCTTCATGAAATCAATATCTACCAGGGAGTGTTCTGAGACTAGTCTTCATGAAATCAATATCTACCAGGGAGTGTTCTGAGACTAGTCTGTATGAAATCAATATCTACCAGGGAGTGTTCTGAGACTAGTCTTCATGAAATCAATATCTACCAGGGAGTGTTCTGAGACTAGTCTGTATGAAATCAATATCTACCAGGGAGTGTTCTGAGACTAGTCTTCATGAAATCAATATCTACCAGGGAGTGTTCTGAGACTAGTCTGTATGAAATCAATATCTACCAGGGAGTGTTCTGAGACTAGTCTCATGAAATCAATATCTACCAGGGAGTGTTCTGAGACTAGTCTTCATGAAATCAATATCTACCAGGGAGTGTTCTGAGACTAGTCTGTATGAAATCAATATCTACCAGGGAGTGTTCTGAGACTAGTCTGTATGAAATCAATATCTACCAGGGAGTGTTCTGAGACTAGTCTTCATGAAATCAATATCTACCAGGGAGTGTTCTGAGACTAGTCTTCATGAAATCAATATCTACCAGGGAGTGTTCTGAGACTAGTCTTCATGAAATCAATTTCTACCAGGGAGTGTTCTGAGACTAGTCTGTATGAAATCAATATCTACCAGGGAGTGTTCTGAGACTAGTCTGCATGAAATCAATATCTACCAGGGAGTGTTCTGAGACTAGTCTGTATGAAATCAATATCTACCAGAGAGTGTTCTGAGACTAGTCTGTATGAAATCAATATCTACCAGGGAGTGTTCTGAGACTAGTCTTCATGAAATCAATATCTACCAGCGAGTGTTCTGAGACTAGTCTGCATGAAATCAATATCTACCAGGGAGTGTTCTGAGACTAGTCTTCATGAAATCAATATCTACCAGGGAGTGTTCTGAGACTAGTCTTCATGAAATCAATATCTACCAGGGAGTGTTCTGAGACTAGTCTTCATGAAATCAATATCTACCAGGGAGTGTTCTGAGACTAGTCTGTATGAAATCAATATCTACCAGGGAGTGTTCTGAGACTAGTCTGTATGAAATCAATATCTACCAGGGAGTGTTCTGAGACTAGTCTGTATGAAATCAATATCTACCAGGGAGTGTTCTGAGACTAGTCTGTATGAAATCAATATCTACCAGGGAGTGTTCTGAGACTAGTCTGTATGAAATCAATATCTACCAGGGAGTGTTCTGAGACTAGTCTGTATGAAATCAATATCTACCAGGGAGTGTTCTGAGACTAGTCTGTATGAAATCAATATCTACCAGGGAGTGTTCTGAGACTAGTCTGTATGAAATCAATATCTACCAGGGAGTGTTCTGAGACTAGTCTTCATGAAATCAATATCTACCAGGGAGTGTTCTGAGACTAGTCTGCATGAAATCAATATCTACCAGGGAGTGTTCTGAGACTAGTCTGTATGAAATCAATATCTACCAGGGAGTGTTCTGAGACTAGTCTGTATGAAATCAATATCTACCAGGGAGTGTTCTGAGACTAGTCTGCATGAAATCAATATCTACCAGGGAGTGTTCTGAGACTAGTCTGTATGAAATCAATATCTACCAGGGAGTGTTCTGAGACTAGTCTGCATGAAATCAATATCTACCAGGGAGTGTTCTGAGACTAGTCTTCATGAAATCAATATCTACCAGGGAGTGTTCTGAGACTAGTCTGTATGAAAATCAATATCTACCAGGGAGTGTTCTGAGACTAGTCTGTATGAAATCAATATCTACCAGGGAGTGTTCTGAGACTAGTCTTCATGAAATCAATATCTACCAGGGAGTGTTCTGAGACTAGTCTGTATGAAAATCAATATCTACCAGGGAGTGTTCTGAGACTAGTCTGTATGAAATCAATATCTACCAGGGAGTGTTCTGAGACTAGTCTGTATGAAAATCAATATCTACCAGGGAGTGTTCTGAGACTAGTCTGTATGAAATCAATATCTACCAGGGAGTGTTCTGAGACTAGTCTTCATGAAATCAATATCTACCAGGGAGTGTTCTGAGACTAGTCTGTATGAAATCAATATCTACAAGGGAGTGTTCTGAGACTAGTCTTCATGAAATCAATATCTACCAGGGAGTGTTCTGAGACTAGTCTGTATGAAATCAATATCTACCAGGGAGTGTTCTGAGACTAGTCTGTATGAAATCAATATCTACCAGGGAGTGTTCTGAGACTAGTCTGTATGAAATCAATATCTACCAGGGAGTGTTCTGAGACTAGTCTGTATGAAATCAATATCTACCAGGGAGTGTTCTGAGACTAGTCTGTATGAAATCAATATCTACTAGGGAGTGTTCTGAGACTAGTCTGTATGAAATCAATATCTACCAGAGAGTGTTCTGAGACTAGTCTGTATGAAATCAATATCTACCAGGGAGTGTTCTGAGACTAGTCTGTATGAAATCAATATCTACCAGGGAGTGTTCTGAGACTAGTCTGTATGAAATCAATATCTACCAGGGAGTGTTCTGAGACTAGTCTGTATGAAATCAATATCTACCAGGGAGTGTTCTGAGACTAGTCTGTATGAAATCAATATCTACCAGGGAGTGTTCTGAGACTAGTCTGTATGAAATCAATATCTACCAGGGAGTGTTCTGAGACTAGTCTGTATGAAATCAATATCTACCAGGGAGTGTTCTGAGACTAGTCTTCATGAAATCAATATCTACCAGGGAGTGTTCTGAGACTAGTCTTCATGAAATCAATATCTACCAGGGAGTGTTCTGAGACTAGTCTGTATGAAATCAATATCTACCAGGGAGTGTTCTGAGACTAGTCTGTATGAAATCAATATCTACCAGGGAGTGTTCTGAGACTAGTCTTCATGAAATCAATATCTACCAGGGAGTGTTCTGAGACTAGTCTTCATGAAATCAATATCTATCAGGGAGTGTTCTGAGACTAGTCTTCATGAAATCAATATCTACCAGGGAGTGTTCTGAGACTAGTCTGTATGAAATCAATATCTACCAGGGAGTGTTCTGAGACTAGTCTGCATGAAATCAATATCTACCAGGGAGTGTTCTGAGACTAGTCTGTATGAAATCAATATCTACCAGAGAGTGTTCTGAGACTAGTCTGTATGAAATCAATATCTACCAGGGAGTGTTCTGAGACTAGTCTTCATGAAATCAATATCTACCAGGGAGTGTTCTGAGACTAGTCTGCATGAAATCAATATCTACCAGGGAGTGTTCTGAGACTAGTCTTCATGAAATCAATATCTACCAGGGAGTGTTCTGAGACTAGTCTTCATGAAATCAATATCTACCAGGGAGTGTTCTGAGACTAGTCTTCATGAAATCAATATCTACCAGGGAGTGTTCTGAGACTAGTCTGTATGAAATCAATATCTACCAGGGAGTGTTCTAAGACTAGTCTGTATGAAATCAATATCTACCAGGGAGTGTTCTGAGACTAGTCTGTATGAAATCAATATCTACCAGGGAGTGTTCTGAGACTTGTCTGTATGAAATCAATATCTACCAGGGAGTGTTCTGAGACTAGTCTGTATGAAATCAATATCTACCAGAGAGTGTTCTGAGACTAGTCCGTATGAAATCAATATCTACCAGGGAGTGTTCTGAGACTAGTCTGTATGAAATCAATATCTACCAGGGAGTGTTCTGAGACTAGTCTGTATGAAATCAATATCTACCAGGGAGTGTTCTGAGACTAGTCTGTATGAAATCAATATCTACCAGGGAGTGTTCTGAGACTAGTCTGTATGAAATCAATATCTACCAGGGAGTGTTCTGAGACTAGTCTGCATGAAATCAATATCTACCAGGGAGTGTTCTGAGACTAGTCTGTATGAAATCAATATCTACCAGGGAGTGTTCTGAGACTAGTCTGTATGAAATCAATATCTACCAGGGAGTGTTCTGAGACTAGTCTGTATGAAATCAATATCTACCAGGGAGTGTTCTGAGACTAGTCTGTATGAAATCAATATCTACCAGGGAGTGTTCTGAGACTAGTCTTCATGAAATCAATATCTACCAGGGAGTGTTCTGAGACTAGTCTTCATGAAATCAATATCTACCAGGGAGTGTTCTGAGACTAGTCTGTATGAAATCAATATCTACCAGGGAGTGTTCTGAGACTAGTCTGTATGAAATCAATATCTACCAGGGAGTGTTCTGAGACTAGTCTTCATGAAATCAATATCTACCAGGGAGTGTTCTGAGACTAGTCTTCATGAAATCAATATCTACCAGGGAGTGTTCTGAGACTAGTCTTCATGAAATCAATATCTACCAGGGAGTGTTCTGAGACTAGTCTGTATGAAATCAATATCTACCAGGGAGTGTTCTGAGACTAGTCTGCATGAAATCAATATCTACCAGGGAGTGTTCTGAGACTAGTCTGTATGAAATCAATATCTACCAGAGAGTGTTCTGAGACTAGTCTGTATGAAATCAATATCTACCAGGGAGTGTTCTGAGACTAGTCTTCATGAAATCAATATCTACCAGCGAGTGTTCTGAGACTAGTCTGCATGAATCAATATCTACCAGGGAGTGTTCTGAGACTAGTCTTCATGAATCAAATATCTACCAGGGAGTGTTCTGAGACTAGTCTTCATGAAATCAATATCTATCAGGGAGTGTTCTGAGACTAGTCTTCATGAAATCAATATCTACCAGGGAGTGTTCTGAGACTAGTCTGTATGAAATCAATATCTACCAGGGAGTGTTCTGAGACTAGTCTGCATGAAATCAATATCTACCAGGGAGTGTTCTGAGACTAGTCTGTATGAAATCAATATCTACCAGAGAGTGTTCTGAGACTAGTCTGTATGAAATCAATATCTACCAGGGAGTGTTCTGAGACTAGTCTTCATGAAATCAATATCTACCAGGGAGTGTTCTGAGACTAGTCTGCATGAAATCAATATCTACCAGGGAGTGTTCTGAGACTAGTCTTCATGAAATCAATATCTACCAGGGAGTGTTCTGAGACTAGTCTTCATGAAATCAATATCTACCAGGGAGTGTTCTGAGACTAGTCTTCATGAAATCAATATCTACCAGGGAGTGTTCTGAGACTAGTCTGTATGAAATCAATATCTACCAGGGAGTGTTCTAAGACTAGTCTGTATGAAATCAATATCTACCAGGGAGTGTTCTGAGACTAGTCTGTATGAAATCAATATCCACCAGGGAGTGTTCTGAGACTTGTCTGTATGAAATCAATATCTACCAGGGAGTGTTCTGAGACTAGTCTGTATGAAATCAATATCTACCAGAGAGTGTTCTGAGACTAGTCCGTATGAAATCAATATCTACCAGGGAGTGTTCTGAGACTAGTCTGTATGAAATCAATATCTACCAGGGAGTGTTCTGAGACTAGTCTGTATGAAATCAATATCTACCAGGGAGTGTTCTGAGACTAGTCTGTATGAAATCAATATCTACCAGGGAGTGTTCTGAGACTAGTCTGTATGAAATCAATATCTACCAGGGAGTGTTCTGAGACTAGTCTGTATGAAATCAATATCTACCAGGGAGTGTTCTGAGACTAGTCTTCATGAAATCAATATCTACCAGGGAGTGTTCTGAGACTAGTCTTCATGAAATCAATATCTACCAGGGAGTGTTCTGAGACTAGTCTGTATGAAATCAATATCTACCAGGGAGTGTTCTGAGACTAGTCTGTATGAAATCAATATCTACCAGGGAGTGTTCTGAGACTAGTCTTCATGAAATCAATATCTACCAGGGAGTGTTCTGAGACTAGTCTCATGAATGATGAACT
>NW_003121897.1:0-14136 GCF_000003605.2 Saccoglossus kowalevskii | reverse complement strand
GGTATGTGTGCCGTGGGGGATGTTGACAACTCGAATGAGTAGATTAAATGAGGCTAGGTGATTGGATGTATGTGTGCCGTGGGGATGTTGATAACTCGAATGAGTAGAGTCAATGAGGCTGGGTGATTGGAGGTCTGTGTGCCGTGGGGATATTGACAACTCGAATGAGTAGAGTCAATGAGGCTAGATGATTGGAGGTATGTGTGCCGTGGGGATATTGACAACTCGAATGAGTAGAGTCAATGAGGCTAGGTAATTGGAGGTATGTGTGCCGTGGGGGTGTTGACAACTCTTTTGAGTAGAGTAAATGAGGCTAGGTGATTGGAGGTCTGTCTGCCGTGGGGATGTTGACAACTCGAATGAGTAGAGTAAATGAGGCTAGATGATTGGAGGTATGTGTGCCGTGGGGATGTTGACAACTCGAATGAGTAGATTAAATGAGGCTAGGTGATTGGATGTATGTGTGCCGTGGGGATGTTGATAACTCGAATGAGTAGAGTCAATGAGGCTGGGTGATTGGAGGTCTGTGTGCCGTGGGGATATTGACAACTCGAATGAGTAGAGTCAATGAGGCTAGATGATTGGAGGTATGTGTGCCGTGGGGATATTGACAACTCGAATGAGTAGAGTCAATGAGGCTAGGTAATTGGAGGTATGTGTGCCGTGGGGATGTTGACAACTCAAATGAGTATCGTAAATGAGGCTAGGTGATTGGAGGTATGTGTGCCGTGGGGGTGTTGACAACTCGAATGAGTAGAGTAAATGAGGCTAGATGATTAGAGGTCTGTGTGTCGTGGGGATGTTGACAACTCGAATGAGTAGAGTCAATGAGGCTAGGTGATTGGAGGTCTGTCTGCCGTGGGGATGTTGATAACTCGAATGAGTAGAGTCAATGAGGCTAGATGATTGGAGGTATGTGTGCCGTGGGGGTATTGACAACTCGAATGAGTAGAGTCAATGAGGCTAGGTAATTGGAGGTATGTGTGCCGTGGGGATGTTGACAACCCGAATGAGTAGAGTCAATGAGGCTAGGTGATTGGATGTATGTGTGCCGTGGGGATGTTGATAACTCGAATGAGTAGAGTCAATGAGGCTGGGTGATTGGAGGTATGTGTGCCATGGGGATATTGACAACTCGAATGAGTAGAGTCAATGAGGCTAGGTAATTGGAGGTCTGTCTGCCGTGGGGATGTTGACAACCCGAATGAGTAGAGTCAATGAGGCTAGATGATTGGAGGTATGTGTGCCGTGGGGATGTTGACAACTCGAATGAGTAGAGTCAATGAGGCTAGGTAATTGGAGGTATGTGTGCCGTGGGGATGTTGACAACCCGAATGAGTAGAGTCAATGAGGCTAGGTGATTGGATGTATGTGTGCCGTGGGGGATGTTGATAACTCGAATGAGTAGAGTCAATGAGGGTGGGTGATTGGAGGTATGTGTGCCGTGGGGATATTGACAACTCGAATGAGTAGAGTCAATGAGGCTAGGTAATTTGGAGGTCTGTCTGCCGTGGGGATGTTGACAACCCGAATGAGTAGAGTCAATGAGGCTAGATGATTGGAGGTATGTGTGCCGTGGGGGTGTTGACAACTCTTTTGAGTAGAGTAAATGAGGCTAGGTGATTGGAGGTCTGTCTGCCGTGGGGATGTTGACAACTCGAATGAGTAGAGTAAATGAGGCTAGATGATTGGAGGTATGTGTGCCGTGGGGATGTTGACAACTCGAATGAGTAGATTAAATGAGGCTAGGTGATTGGATGTATGTGTGCCGTGGGGATGTTGATAACTCGAATGAGTAGAGTCAATGAGGCTGGGTGATTGGAGGTCTGTGTGCCGTGGGGATGTTGATAACTCGAATGAGTAGAGTCAATGAGGCTAGATGATTGGAGGTATGTGTGCCGTGGGGGTATTGACAACTCGAATGAGTAGAGTCAATGAGGCTAGGTAATTGGAGGTATGTGTGCCGTGGGGATGTTGACAAACCGAATGAGTAGAGTCAATGAGGCTAGGTGATTGGATGTATGTGTGCCGTGGGGATGTTGATAACTCGAATGAGTAGAGTCAATGAGGCTGGGTGATTGGAGGTATGTGTGCCGTGGGGATGTTGACAACTCGAATGAGTAGAGTCAATGAGGCTGGGTGATTGGATGTATGTGTGCCGTGGGGATATTGACAACTCGAATGAGTAGAGTCAATGAGGCTAGGTAATTGGAGGTCTGTCTGCCGTGGGGATGTTGACAACCCGAATGAGTAGAGTCAATGAGGCTAGATGATTGGAGGTATGTGTGCCGTGGGGGTGTTGACAACTCTTTTGAGGAGAGTAATTGAGGCTAGGTGATTGGAGGTCTGTCTGCCGTGGGGATGTTGACAACTCGAATGAGTAGAGTCAATGAGGCTGGGTGATTGGAGGTATGTGTGCCGTGGGGATATTGACAACTCGAATGAGTAGAGTCAATGAGGCTAGGTAATTGGAGGTCTGTCTGCCGTGGGGATGTTGACAACCCGAATGAGTAGAGTCAATGAGGCTAGGTGATTGGAGGTATGTGTGCCGTGGGGATGTTGATAACTCGAATGAGTAGAGTCAATGAGGCTAGATGATTGGAGGTATGTGTGCCGTGGGGGTATTGACAACTCGAATGAGTAGAGTCAATGAGGCTAGGTAATTGGAGGTATGTGTGCCGTGGGGATGTTGACAACCCGAATGAGTAGAGTCAATGAGGCTAGGTGATTGGATGTATGTGTGCCGTGGGGATGTTGATAACTCGAATGAGTAGAGTCAATGAGGCTGGGTGATTGGAGGTATGTGTGCCATGGGGATATTGACAACTCGAATGAGTAGAGTCAATGAGGCTAGGTAATTGGAGGTCTGTCTGCCGTGGGGATGTTGACAACCCGAATGAGTAGAGTCAATGAGGCTAGATGATTGGAGGTATGTGTGCCGTGGGGGTGTTGACAACTCTTTTGAGTAGAGTAAATGAGGCTAGGTGATTGGAGGTCTGTCTGCCGTGGGGATGTTGACAACTCGAATGAGTAGAGTAAATGAGGCTAGATGATTGGAGGTATGTGTGCCGTGGGGATGTTGACAACTCGAATGAGTAGATTAAATGAGGCTAGGTGATTGGATGTATGTGTGCCGTGGGGATGTTGATAACTCGAATGAGTAGAGTCAATGAGGCTGGGTGATTGGAGGTCTGTGTGCCGTGGGGATATTGACAACTCGAATGAGTAGAGTCAATGAGGCTAGGTAATTGGAGGTATGTGTGCCGTGGGGGTGTTGACAACTCTTTTGAGTAGAGTAAATGAGGCTAGGTGATTGGAGGTCTGTCTGCCGTGGGGATGTTGACAACTCGAATGAGTAGAGTAAATGAGGCTAGATGATTGGAGGTATGTGTGCCGTGGGGATGTTGACAACTCGAATGAGTAGATTAAATGAGGCTAGGTGATTGGATGTATGTGTGCCGTGGGGATGTTGATAACTCGAATGAGTAGAGTCAATGAGGCTGGGTGATTGGAGGTCTGTGTGCCGTGGCGATATTGACAACTCGAATGAGTAGAGTCAATGAGGCTAGGTGATTGGATGTATGTGTGCCGTGGGGATGTTGACAACTCGAATGACTATAGTCAATGAGGCTAGGTAATTGGAGGTATGTGTGCCGTGGGGATGTTGACAACTCAAATGACTATAGTAAATGAGGCTAGGTGATTGGAGGTATGTGTGCACGTGGGGGTGTTGACAACTCGAATGAGTAGAGTAAATGAGGCTAGATGATTGGAGGTCTGTGTGTCGTGGGGATGTTGACAACTCGAATGAGTAGAGTCAATGAGGCTAGGTGATTGGAGGTCTGTCTGCCGTGGGGATGTTGACAACTCGAATGAGTAGAGTCAATGAGGCTAGGTGATTGGAGGTATGTGTGCCGTGGGGGTGTTGACAACTCGAATGAGTATAGTAAATGAGGCTAGGTGATTGGAGGTATGTGTGCCGTGGGGGTGTTGACAACTCGAATGAGTAGAGTAAATGAGGCTAGATGATTGGAGGTATGTGTGCCGTGGGGATGTTGACAACCCGAATGAGTAGAGTCAATGAGGCTAGGTGATTGGAGGTATGTGTGCCATGGGGATGTTGATAACTCGAATGAGTAGAGTCAATGAGGCTAGATGATTGGAGGTATGTGTGCCGTGGGGGTATTGACAACTCGAATGAGTAGAGTCAATGAGGCTAGGTAATTGGAGGTATGTGTGCCGTGGGGATGTTGACAACCCGAATGAGTAGAGTCAATGAGGCTAGGTGATTGGATGTATGTGTGCCGTGGGGATGTTGATAACTCGAATGAGTAGAGTCAATGAGGCTGGGTGATTGGAGGTATGTGTGCCGTGGGGATATTGACAACTCGAATGAGTAGAGTCAATGACGCTAGATCATTGGAGGTATGTGTGCCGTGGGGGTATTGAAAACTCGAATGAGTAGAGTCAATGAGGCTAGGTAATTGGAGGTATGTGTGCCGTGGGGATGTTGACAACCCGAATGAGTAGAGTCAATGAGGCTAGGTGATTGGATGTATGTGTGCCGTGGGGATGTTGATAACCCGAATGAGTAGAGTCAATGAGGCTGGGTGATTGGAGGTATGTGTGCCATGGGGATATTGACAACTCGAATGAGTAGAGTCAAAGAGGCTAGGTAATTGGAGGTCTGTCTGCCGTGGGGATGTTGACAACCCGAATGAGTAGAGTCAATGAGGCTAGATGATTGGAGGTATGTGTGCCGTGGGGGTGTTGACAACTCTTTTGAGTAGAGTAAATGAGGCTAGGTGATTGGAGGTCTGTCTGCCGTGGGGATGTTGACAACTCGAATGAGTAGAGTAAATGAGGCTAGATGATTGGAGGTATGTGTGCCGTGGGGATGTTGACAACTCGAATGAGTAGATTAAATGAGGCTAGGTGATTGGATGTATGTGTGCCGTGGGGATGTTGATAACTCGAATGAGTAGAGTCAATGAGGCTGGGTGATTGGAGGTCTGTGTGCCGTGGGGATGTTGATAACTCGAATGAGTAGAGTCAATGAGGCTAGATGATTGGAGGTATGTGTGCCGTGGGGGTATTGACAACTCGAATGAGTAGAGTCAATGAGGCTAGGTAATTGGAGGTATGTGTGCCGTGGGGATGTTGACAACCCGAATGAGTAGAGTCAATGAGGCTAGGTGATTGGATGTATGTGTGCCGTGGGGATGTTGATAACTCGAATGAGTAGAGTCAATGAGGCTGGGTGATTGGAGGTATGTGTGCCGTGGGGATATTGACAATACGAATGAGTAGAGTCAATGAGGCTAGGTAATTGGAGGTCTGTCTGCCGTGGGGATGTTGACAACCCGAATGAGTAGAGTCAATGAGGCTAGATGATTGGAGGTATGTGTGCCGTGGGGGTGTTGACAACTCTTTTGAATAGAGTAAATGAGGCTAGGTGATTGGAGGTCTGTCTGCCGTGGGGATGTTGACAACTCGAATGAGTAGAGTAAATGAGGCTAGATGATTGGAGGTATGTGTGCCGTGGGGATATTGACAACTCGAATGAGTAGATTAAATGAGGCTAGGTGATTGGAGGTATGTGTGCCGTGGGGATGTTGACAACTCAAATGAGTATAGTAAATGAGGCTAGGTGATTGGAGGTATGTGTGCCGTGGGGGTGTTGACAACTCGAATGAGTAGAGTAAATGAGGCTAGATGATTGGAGGTCTGTGTGTCGTGGGGATGTTGACAACTCGAATGAGTAGAGTCAGTGAGGCTAGGTGATTGGAGGTCTGTCTGCCGTGGGGATGTTGACAACTCGAATGAGTAGAGTCAATGAGGCTAGATGATTGGAGGTATGTGTGCCGTGGGGATGTTGACAACTCGAATGAGTAGAGTCAATGAGGCTAGGTGATTGGAGGTATGTGTGCCGTGGGGGTGTTGACAACTCGAATGAGTATAGTAAATGAGGCTAGGTGATTGGAGGTATGTGTGCCGTGGGGGTGTTGACAACTCGAATGAGTAGAGTAAATGAGGCTAGATGATTGGAGGTCTGTGTGCCGTGGGGATGTTGACAACCCGAATGAGTAGAGTCAATGAGGCTAGGTGATTGGAGGTATGTGTGCCGTGGGGATGTTGATAACTCGAATGAGTAGAGTCAATGACGCTAGATCATTGGAGGTATGTGTGCCGTGGGGGTATTGAAAACTCGAATGAGTAGAGTCAATGAGGCTAGGTAATTGGAGGTATGTGTGCCGTGGGGATGTTGACAACCCGAATGAGTAGAGTCAATGAGGCTAGGTGATTGGATGTATGTGTGCCGTGGGGATGTTGATAACTCGAATGAGTAGAGTCAATGAGGCTGGGTGATTGGAGGTATGTGTGCCGTGGGGATATTGACAACTCGAATGAGTAGAGTCAATGAGGCTAGGTAATTGGAGGTCTGTCTGCCGTGGGGATGTTGACAACCCGAATGAGTAGAGTCAATGAGGCTAGATGATTGGAGGTATGTGTGCCGTGGGGGTGTTGACAACTCTTTTGAGTAGAGTAAATGAGGCTAGGTGATTGGAGGTCTGTCTGCCGTGGGGATGTTGACAACTCGAATGAGTAGAGTAAATGAGGCTAGATGATTGGAGGTATGTGTGCCGTGGGGATGTTGACAACTCGAATGAGTAGATTAAATGAGGCTAGGTGATTGGATGTATGTGTGCCGTGGGGATGTTGATAACTCGAATGAGTAGAGTCAATGAGGCTGGGTGATTGGAGGTCTGTGTGCCGTGGGGATATTGACAACTCGAATGAGTAGAGTCAATGAGGCTAGATGATTGGAGGTATGTGTGCCGTGGGGATATTGACAACTCGAATGAGTAGAGTCAATGAGGCTAGGTAATTGGAGGTATGTGTGCCGTGGGGATGTTGACAACTCAAATGAGTATAGTAAATGAGGCTAGGTGATTGGAGGTATGTGTGCCGTGGGGGTGTTGACAACTCGAATGAGTAGAGTAAATGAGGCTAGATGATTGGAGGTCTGTGTGTCGTGGGGATGTTGACAACTCGAATGAGTAGAGTCAATGAGGCTAGGTGATTGGAGGTCTGTCTGCCGTGGGGATGTTGGCAACTCGAATGAGTAGAGTCAATGAGGCTAGATGATTGGAGGTATGTGTGCCGTGGGGATGTTGACAACTCGAATGAGTAGAGTCAATGAGGCTAGGTGATTGGAGGTATGTGTGCCGTGGGGGTGTTGACAACTCGAATGAGTAGAGTCAATGAGGCTAGGTGATTGGAGGTATGTGTGCCGTGGGGGTGTTGACAACTCTTTTGAGTAGAGTCAATGAGGCTAGGTAATTGGAGGTCTGTGTGCCGTGGGGATATTGACAACTCGAATGAGTAGAGTCAATGAGGCTAGGTGATTGGAGGTATGTGTGCCGTGGGGATATTGACAACTCGAATGAGTAGAGTCAATGAGGCTAGGTAATTGGAGGTCTGTCTGCCGTGGGGATGTTGACAACCCGAATGAGTAGAGTCAATGAGGCTAGGTGATTGGAGGTATGTGTGCCGTGGGGATGTTGATAACTCGAATGAGTAGAGTCAATGAGGCTAGATGATTGGAGGTATGTGTGCCGTGGGGGTATTGACAACTCGAATGAGTAGAGTCAATGAGGCTAGGTAATTGGAGGTATGTGTGTCGTGGGGATGTTGACAACCCGAATGAGTAGAGTCAATGAGGCTAGGTGATTGGATGTATGTGTGCCGTGGGGATGTTGATAACTCGAATGAGTAGAGTCAATGAGGCTGGGTGATTGGAGGTATGTGTGCCGTGGGGATATTGACAACTCGAATGAGTAGAGTCAATGAGGCTAGGTAATTGGAGGTCTGTCTGCCGTGGGGATGTTGACAACCCGAATGAGTAGAGTCAATGAGGCTAGATGATTGGAGGTATGTGTGCCGTGGGGGTGTTGACAACTCTTTTGAGTAGAGTAAATGAGGCTAGGTGATTGGAGGTCTGTCTGCCGTGGGGATGTTGACAACTCGAATGAGTAGAGTAAATGAGGCTAGATGATTGGAGGTATGTGTGCCGTGGGGATGTTGACAACTCGAATGAGTAGATTAAATGAGGCTAGGTGATTGGATGTATGTGTGCCGTGGGGATGTTGATAACTCGAATGAGTAGAGTCAATGAGGCTGGGTGATTGGAGGTCTGTGTGCCGTGGGGATGTTGATAACTCGAATGAGTAGAGTCAATGAGGCTAGATGATTGGAGGTATGTGTGCCGTGGGGGTATTGACAACTCGAATGAGTAGAGTCAATGAGGCTAGGTAATTGGAGGTATGTGTGCCGTGGGGGATGTTGACAACCCGAATGAGTAGAGTCAATGAGGCTAGGTGATTGGATGTATGTGTGCCGTGGGGATGTTGATAACTCGAATGAGTAGAGTCAATGAGGCTGGGTGATTGGAGGTATGTGTGCCGTGGGGATATTGACAACTCGAATGAGTAGAGTCAATGAGGCTAGGTAATTGGAGGTCTGTCTGCCGTGGGGATGTTGACAACCCGAATGAGTAGAGTCAATGAGGCTAGATGATTGGAGGTATGTGTGCCGTGGGGGTGTTGACAACTCTTTTGAGTAGAGTAAATGAGGCTAGGTGATTGGAGGTCTGTCTGCCGTGGGGATGTTGACAACTCGAATGAGTAGAGTCAATGAGGCTGGGTGATTGGAGGTATGTGTGCCGTGGGGATATTGACAACTCGAATGAGTAGAGTCAATGAGGCTAGGTAATTGGAGGTCTGTCTGCCGTGGGGATGTTGACAACCCGAATGAGTAGAGTCAATGAGGCTAGGTGATTGGAGGTATGTGTGCCGTGGGGATGTTGATAACTCGAATGAGTAGAGTCAATGAGGCTAGATGATTGGAGGTATGTGTGCCGTGGGGGTATTGACAACTCGAATGAGTAGAGTCAATGAGGCTAGGTAATTGGAGGTATGTGTGCCGTGGGGATGTTGACAACCCGAATGAGTAGAGTCAATGAGGCTAGGTGATTGGATGTATGTGTGCCGTGGGGATGTTGATAACTCGAATGAGTAGAGTCAATGAGGCTGGGTGATTGGAGGTATGTGTGCCGTGGGGATATTGACAACTCGAATGAGTAGAGTCAATGAGGCTAGGTAATTGGAGGTCTGTCTGCCGTGGGGATGTTGACAACCCGAATGAGTAGAGTCAATGAGGCTAGATGATTGGAGGTATGTGTGCCGTGGGGGTGTTGACAACTCTTTTGAGTAGAGTAAATGAGGCTAGGTGATTGGAGGTCTGTCTGCCGTGGGGATGTTGACAACTCGAATGAGTAGAGTAAATGAGGCTAGATGATTGGAGGTATGTGTGCCGTGGGGATGTTGACAACTCGAATGAGTAGATTAAATGAGGCTAGGTGATTGGATGTATGTGTGCCGTGGGGATGTTGATAACTCGAATGAGTAGAGTCAATGAGGCTGGGTGATTGGAGGTCTGTGTGCCGTGGGGATGTTGATAACTCGAATGAGTAGAGTCAATGAGGCTAGATGATTGGAGGTATGTGTGCCGTGGGGGTATTGACAACTCGAATGAGTAGAGTCAATGAGGCTAGGTAATTGGAGGTATGTGTGCCGTGGGGATGTTGACAACCCGAATGAGTAGAGTCAATGAGGCTAGGTGATTGGATGTATGTGTGCCGTGGGGATGTTGATAACTCGAATGAGTAGAGTCAATGAGGCTGGGTGATTGGAGGTATGTGTGCCATGGGGATATTGACAACTCGAATGAGTAGAGTCAATGAGGCTAGGTAATTGGAGGTCTGTCTGCCGTGGGGATGTTGACAACCCGAATGAGTAGAGTCAATGAGGCTAGATGATTGGAGGTATGTGTGCCGTGGGGGTGTTGACAACTCTTTTGAGTAGAGTAAATGAGGCTAGGTGATTGGAGGTCTGTCTGCCGTGGGGATGTTGACAACTCGAATGAGTAGAGTAAATGAGGCTAGATGATTGGAGGTATGTGTGCCGTGGGGATGTTGACAACTCGAATGAGTAGATTAAATGAGGCTAGGTGATTGGATGTATGTGTGCCGTGGGGATGTTGATAACTCGAATGAGTAGAGTCAATGAGGCTGGGTGATTGGAGGTCTGTGTGCCGTGGGGATATTGACAACTCGAATGAGTAGAGTCAATGAGGCTAGATGATTGGAGGTATGTGTGCCGTGGGGATATTGACAACTCGAATGAGTAGAGTCAATGAGGCTAGGTAATTGGAGGTATGTGTGCCGTGGGGATGTTGACAACTCAAATGAGTATAGTAAATGAGGCTAGGTGATTGGAGGTATGTGTGCACGTGGGGGTGTTGACAACTCGAATGAGTAGAGTAAATGAGGCTAGATGATTGGAGGTCTGTGTGTCGTGGGGATGTTGACAACTCGAATGAGTAGAGTCAATGAGGCTAGGTGATTGGAGGTCTGTCTGCCGTGGGGATGTTGACAACTCGAATGAGTAGAGTCAATGAGGCTAGGTGATTGGAGGTATGTGTGCCGTGGGGGTGTTGACAACTCGAATGAGTATAGTAAATGAGGCTAGGTGATTGGAGGTATGTGTGCCGTGGGGGTGTTGACAACTCGAATGAGTAGAGTAAATGAGGCTAGATGATTGGAGGTCTGTGTGCCGTGGGGATGTTGACAACCCGAATGAGTAGAGTCAATGAGGCTAGGTGATTGGAGGTATGTGTGCCATGGGGATGTTGATAACTCGAATGAGTAGAGTCAATGAGGCTAGATGATTGGAGGTATGTGTGCCGTGGGGGTATTGACAACTCGAATGAGTAGAGTCAATGAGGCTAGGTAATTGGAGGTATGTGTGCCGTGGGGATGTTGACAACCCGAATGAGTAGAGTCAATGAGGCTAGGTGATTGGATGTATGTGTGCCGTGGGGATGTTGATAACTCGAATGAGTAGAGTCAATGAGGCTGGGTGATTGGAGGTATGTGTGCCGTGGGGATATTGACAACTCGAATGAGTAGAGTCAATGAGGCTAGGTAATTGGAGGTCTGTCTGCCGTGGGGATGTTGACAACCCGAATGAGTAGAGTCAATGAGGCTAGATGATTGGAGGTATGTGTGCCGTGGGGGTGTTGACAACTCTTTTGAGTAGAGTAAATGAGGCTAGGTGATTGGAGGTCTGTCTGCCGTGGGGATGTTGACAACTCGAATGAGTAGAGTAAATGAGGCTAGATGATTGGAGGTATGTGTGCCGTGGGGATGTTGACAACTCGAATGAGTAGATTAAATGAGGCTAGGTGATTTGATGTATGTGTGCCGTGGGGATGTTGATAACTCGAATGAGTAGAGTCAATGAGGCTGGGTGATTGGAGGTCTGTGTGCCGTGGGGATATTGACAACTCGAATGAGTAGAGTCAATGAGGCTAGATGATTGGAGGTATGTGTGCCGTGGGGATATTGACAACTCGAATGAGTAGAGTCAATGAGGCTAGGTAATTGGAGGTATGTGTGCCGTGGGGGTGTTGACAACTCTTTTGAGTAGAGTAAATGAGGCTAGGTGATTGGAGGTCTGTCTGCCGTGGGGATGTTGACAACTCGAATGAGTAGAGTAAATGAGGCTAGATGATTGGAGGTATGTGTGCCGTGGGGATGTTGACAACTCGAATGAGTAGATTAAATGAGGCTAGGTGATTGGATGTATGTGTGCCGTGGGGATGTTGATAACTCGAATGAGTAGAGTCAATGAGGCTGGGTGATTGGAGGTCTGTGTGCCGTGGGGATATTGACAACTCGAATGAGTAGAGTCAATGAGGCTAGATGATTGGAGGTATGTGTGCCGTGGGGATATTGACAACTCGAATGAGTAGAGTCAATGAGGCTAGGTAATTGGAGGTATGTGTGCCGTGGGGATGTTGACAACTCAAATGAGTATAGTAAATGAGGCTAGGTGATTGGAGGTATGTGTGCCGTGGGGGTGTTGACAACTCGAATGAGTAGAGTAAATGAGGCTAGATGATTAGAGGTCTGTGTGTCGTGGGGATGTTGACAACTCGAATGAGTAGAGTCAATGAGGCTAGGTGATTGGAGGTCTGTCTGCCGTGGGGATGTTGACAACTCGAATGAGTAGAGTCAATGAGGCTAGATGATTGGAGGTCTGTGTGCCGTGGGGATGTTGACAACCCGAATGAGTAGAGTCAATGAGGCTAGGTGATTGGAGGTATGTGTGCCGTGGGGATGTTGATAACTCGAATGAGTAGAGTCAATGAGGCTAGATGATTGGAGGTATGTGTGCCGTGGGGGTATTGACAACTCGAATGAGTAGAGTCAATGAGGCTAGGTAATTGGAGGTATGTGTGCCGTGGGGATGTTGACAACCTGAATGAGTAGAGTCAATGAGGCTAGGTGATTGGATGTATGTGTGCCGTGGGGATGTTGATAACTCGAATGAGTAGAGTCAATGAGGCTGGGTGATTGGAGGTATGTGTGCCGTGGGGATATTGACAACTCGAATGAGTAGAGTCAATGAGGCTAGGTAATTGGAGGTCTGTCTGCCGTGGGGATGTTGACAACCCGAATGAGTAGAGTCAATGAGGCTAGATGATTGGAGGTATGTGTGCCGTGGGGGTGTTGACAACTCTTTTGAGTAGAGTAAATGAGGCTAGGTGATTGGAGGTCTGTCTGCCGTGGGGATGTTGACAACTCGAATGAGTAGAGTAAATGAGGCTAGATGATTGGAGGTATGTGTGCCGTGGGGATGTTGACAACTCGAATGAGTAGATTAAATGAGGCTAGGTGATTGGATGTATGTGTGCCGTGGGGATGTTGATAACTCGAATGAGTAGAGTCAATGAGGCTGGGTGATTGGAGGTCTGTGTGCCGTGGGGATGTTGATAACTCGAATGAGTAGAGTCAATGAGGCTAGATAATTGGAGGTATGTGTGCCGTGGGGGTATTGACAACTCGAATGAGTAGAGTCAATGAGGCTAGGTAATTGGAGGTATGTGTGCCGTGGGGATGTTGACAACCCGAATGAGTAGAGTCAATGAGGCTAGGTGATTGGATGTATGTGTGCCGTGGGGATGTTGATAACTCGAATGAGTAGAGTCAATGAGGCTGGGTGATTGGAGGTATGTGTGCCGTGGGGATGTTGACAACTCGAATGAGTAGAGTCAATGAGGCTGGGTGATTGGATGTATGTGTGCCGTGGGGATATTGACAACTCGAATGAGTAGAGTCAATGAGGCTAGGTAATTGGAGGTCTGTCTGCCGTGGGGATGTTGACAACCCGAATGAGTAGAGTCAATGAGGCTAGATGATTGGAGGTATGTGTGCCGTGGGGGTGTTGACAACTCTTTTGAGTAGAGTAAATGAGGCTAGGTGATTGGAGGTCTGTCTGCCGTGGGGATGTTGACAACTCGAATGAGTAGAGTAAATGAGGCTAGATGATTGGAGGTATGTGTGCCGTGGGGATGTTGACAACTCGAATGAGTAGATTTAAATGAGGCTAGGTGATTGGATGTATGTGTGCCGTGGGGATGTTGATAACTCGAATGAGTAGAGTCAATGAGGCTGGGTGATTGGAGGTCTGTGTGCCGTGGGGATGTTGATAACTCGAATGAGTAGAGTCAATGAGGCTAGATGATTGGAGGTATGTGTGCCGTGGGGGTATTGACAACTCGAATGAGTAGAGTCAATGAGGCTAGGTAATTGGAGGTATGTGTGCCGTGGGGATGTTGACAACCCGAATGAGTAGAGTCAATGAGGCTAGGTGATTGGATGTATGTGTGCCGTGGGGATGTTGATAACTCGAATGAGTAGAGTCAATGAGGCTGGGTGATTGGAGGTATGTGTGCCGTGGGGATATTGACAACTCGAATGAGTAGAGTCAATGAGGCTAGATAATTGGAGGTCTGTCTGCCGTGGGGATGTTGACAACCCGAATGAGTAGAGTCAATGAGGCTAGATGATTGGAGGTATGTGTGCCGTGGGGGTGTTGACAACTCTTTTGAGTAGAGTAAATGAGGCTAGGTGATTGGAGGTCTGTCTGCCGTGGGGATGTTGACAACTCGAATGAGTAGAGTCAATGAGGCTGGGTGATTGGAGGTATGTGTGCCGTGGGGTGATGA
>NW_003121813.1:0-10379 GCF_000003605.2 Saccoglossus kowalevskii | reverse complement strand
AGGTATGAGGATAATTTATCATTGTCATATCCCCTAAAGAGGTATGAAAGAGGTATGAGGATAATTTATCGTTGTCATATCCCCTAAATAGGTATGAAAGAGGTATGAGGATAATTTATCATTGTCATATCCCCTAAATAGGTATGAAAGAGGTATGAGGATAATTTATCGTTGTCATATCCCCTAAATAGGTATGAAAGAGGTATGAGGATAATTTATCATTGTCATATCCCCTAAATAGGTATGAAAGAGGTATGAGGAGAATTTATCAGTCATATCCCCTAAATAGGTATGAAAGAGGTATGAGGAGAATTTATCATTGTCATATCCCCTAAATAGGTATGAAAGAGGTATGATGATAATTTATCATTGCCATATCCCCTAAATAGGTATGAAAGAGGTATGAAAATAATTTACCATTGTCATATCCCCTAAATAGGTATGAAAGAGGTATGAGGATAATTTATCATTGTCATATCCCCTAAATAGGTATGAAAGAGGTATGATGATAATTTATCATTGTCATATCCCCTAAATAGGTATGAAAGAGGTATGAGGATAATTTATCATTGTCATATCCCCTAAATAGGTATGAAAGAGGTATGAGGAGAATTTATCATTGTCATATTCCCTAAATAGGTATGAAAGAGGTATGAGGAGAATTTATCATTGTCATATCCCCCTAAATAGGTATGAAAGTGGTATGAGGATAATTTTATCATTTGTCATATTTCCCTAAATTTGATATGAAAGAGGTATGATGATAATTTTATCATTGCCATATCCCCTAAATAGGTATGAAAGAGGTATGAGGATAATTTATCATTGTCATATCCCCTAAATAGGTATGAAAGAAGTTATGAGGATAATTTATCGTTGTCATATCCCCTAAATAGGTATGAAAAAGGTATGAGGATAATTTATCATTGTCATATCCCATAAATAGGTATGAAAGAGGTATGAGGATAATTTATCGTTGTCATATCCCTAAATAGGTGTAAAAGAGGTATGAGGATAATTTATCATTGTCATATCTCCTAAATAGGTATGAAAGAGGTATGAGGATAATTTATCATTGTCATATCCCCTAAATAGGTATGAAAAAGGTATGAGGATAATTTATCATTGTCATATCCCCTAAAGAGGTATGAAAGAGGTATGAGGATAATTTATCGTTGTCATATCCCCTAAATAGGTGTAAAAGAGGTATGAGGATAATTTATCATTGTCATATCCCCTAAATAGGTATGAAAAAGGTATGAGGATAATTTATCATTGTCATATCCCCTAAATAGGTATGAAAGAGGTATGAGGATAATTTATCATTGTCATATCCCCTAAATAGGTATGAAAGAGGTATGAGGATAATTTATCGTTGTCATATCCCCTAAATAGGTGTAAAAGAGGTATGAGGATAATTTATCATTGTCATATCCCCTAAATAGGTATGAAAGAGGTATGAGGATAATTTATCATTGTCATATCCCCTAAATAGGTATGAAAGAGGTATGAGGATAATTTATCATTGTCATATCCCCTAAATAGGTATGAAAGAGGTATGAGGATAATTTATCATTGTCATATCCCCTAAATAGGTATGAAAGAGGTATGAGGATAATTTATCATTGTCATATCCCCTAAATAGGTATAAAAGAGGTATGAGGATAATTTATCATTGTCATATCCCCTAAATAGGTATGAAAGAGGTATGAGGAGAATTTATCATTGTCATATCCCCTAAATAGGTATGAAAGAGGTATGAGGAGAATTTATCATTGTCATATCCCCTAAATAGGTATGAAAGAGGTATGAGGAGAATTTATCATTGTCATATCCCCTAAATAGGTATAAAAGAGGTATGAGGATAATTTATCATTGTCATATCCCCTAAATAGGTATGAAAGAGGTATGAGGAGAATTTATCATTGTCATATCCCCTAAATAGGTATGAAAGAGGTATGAGGAGAATTTATCATTGTCATATCCCCTAAATAGGTATGAAAAAGGTATGAGGATAATTTACCATTGTCATATCCCCTAAAGAGGTATGAAAGAGGTATGAGGAGAATTTATCATTGTCATATCCCCTAAATAGGTATGAAAGAGGTATGAGGATAATTTATCATTGTCATATCCCCTAAATAGGTGTGAAAGAAGTATGAGGATAATTTATCGTTGTCATATCCCCTAAATAGGTATGAAAGAGGTATGAGGATAATTTATCATTGTCATATCCCCTAAATAGGTATGAAAGAGGTATGAGGATAATTTATCATTGTCATATCCCCTAAATAGGTATGAAAGAGGTATGAGGATAATTTATCGTTGTCATATCCCCTAAATAGGTATGAAAGAGGTATGAGGATAATTTATCATTGTCATATCCCCTAAATAGGTATGAAAGAGGTATGAGGAGAATTTATCAGTCATATCCCCTAAATAGGTATGAAAGAGGTATGAGGAGAATTTATCATTGTCATATCCCCTAAATAGGTATGAAAGAGGTATGATGATAATTTATCATTGCCATATCCCCTAAATAGGTATGAAAGAGGTATGAAAATAATTTACCATTGTCATATCCCCTAAATAGGTATGAAAGAGGTATGAGGATAATTTATCATTGTCATATCCCCTAAATAGGTATGAAAGAGGTATGAGGATAATTTATCATTGTCATATCCCCTAAATAGGTATGAAAGAGGTATGAGGATAATTTATCATTGTCATATCCCCTAAATAGGTATGAAAGAGGTATGAGGATAATTTATCATTGTCATATCCCCTAAATAGGTATGAAAAAGGTATGAGGATAATTTATCATTGTCATATCCCCTAAATAGGTATGAAAGAGGTATGAGGATAATTTATCGTTGTCATATCCCCTAAATAGGTGTAAAAGAGGTATGAGGATAATTTATCATTGTCATATCCCCTAAATAGGTATGAAAGAGGTATGAGGATAATTTATCATTGTCATATCCCCTAAATAGGTATGAAAAAGGTATGAGGATAATTTATCATTGTCATATCCCCTAAAGAGGTATGAAAGAGGTATGAGGATAATTTATCGTTGTCATATCCCCTAAATAGGTGTAAAAGAGGTATGAGGATAATTTATCATTGTCATATCCCCTAAATAGGTATGAAAAAGGTATGAGGATAATTTATCATTGTCATATCCCCTAAATAGGTATGAAAGAGGTATGAGGATAATTTATCATTGTCATATCCCCTAAATAGGTATAAAAGAGGTATGAGGATAATTTATCATTGTCATATCCCCTAAATAGGTATGAAAGAGGTATGAGGAGAATTTATCATTGTCATATCCCCTAAATAGGTATGAAAGAGGTATGAGGAGAATTTATCATTGTCATATCCCCTAAATAGGTATGAAAGAGGTATGAGGAGAATTTATCATTGTCATATCTCCTAAATAGGTATAAAAGAGGTATGAGGATAATTTATCATTGTCATATCCCCTAAATAGGTATGAAAGAGGTATGAGGAAAATTTATCATTGTCATATCCCCTAAATAGGTATGAAAGAGGTATGAGGAGAATTTATCATTGTCATATCCCCTAAATAGGTATGAAAGAGGTATGAAAATAATTTACCATTGTCATATCCCCTAAATAGGTATGAAAGAGGTATGAGGAGAATTTATCATTGAACATATCCCCTAAATAGGTATGAAAAAGGTATGAGGATAATTTACCATTGTCATATCCCCTAAAGAGGTATGAAAGAGGTATGAGGAGAATTTATCATTGTCATATCCCCTAAATAGGTATGAAAGAGGTATGAGGATAATTTATCATTGTCATATCCCCTAAATAGGTGTGAAAGAAGTATGAGGATAATTTATCGTTGTCATATCCCCTAAATAGGTATGAAAGAGGTATGAGGATAATTTATCATTGTCATATCCCCTAAATAGGTATGAAAGAGGTATGAGGATAATTTATCATTGTCATATCCCCTAAATAGGTATGAAAGAGGTATGAGGATAATTTACCATTGTCATATCCCCTAAAGAGGTATGAAAGAGGTATGAGGAGAATTTATCATTGTCATATCCCCTAAATAGGTATGAAAGAGGTATGAGGATAATTTATCATTGTCATATCCCCTAAATAGGTGTGAAAGAAGTATGAGGATAATTTATCGTTGTCATATCCCCTAAATAGGTATGAAAGAGGTATGAGGATAATTTATCATTGTCATATCCCCTAAATAGGTATGAAAGAGGTATGAGGATAATTTATCATTGTCATATCCCCTAAATAGGTATGAAAGAGGTATGAGGATAATTTATCGTTGTCATATCCCCTAAATAGGTATGAAAGAGGTATGAGGATAATTTATCATTGTCATATCCCCTAAATAGGTATGAAAGAGGTATGAGGATAATTTATCATTGTCATATCTCACCTAAATAGGTATGAAAGAGGTATGAGGAGAATTTATCATTGTCATATCCCCTAAATAGGTATGAAAAAGGTATGATGATAATTTATCATTGTCATATCCCCTAAATAGGTATGAAAGAGGTATGAGGATAATTTATCATTGTCATATCCCCTAAATAGGTATGAAAGAGGTATAAGGATAATTTATCGTTGCCATATCCCCTAAATAGGTATGAAAGAGGTATGAGGAGAATTTATCATTGTCATATCTTCTAAATAGGTATGAAAGAGGTATGAGGAGAATTTATCATTGTCATATCCCCTAAATAGGTATGAAAGAGGTATGATGATAATTTATCGTTGTCATATCCCCTAAATAGGTATGAAAGAGGTATGAGGATAATTTATCATTGTCATATCCCCTAAATAGGTATGAAAGAGGTATGAGGATAATTTATCATTGCCATATCCCCTAAATAGATATGAAAGAGGTATGAAAATAATTTACCATTGTCATATCCCCTAAATAGTTATAAAAGAGGTATGAGGAGAATTTATCATTGTCATATCCCCTAAATAGGTATGAAAGAGGTATGAGGATAATTTATCATTGTCATATCCCCTAAATAGGTATGAAAGAGGTATGAGGATAATTTATCATTGTCATATCCCCTAAATAGGTATGAAAGAGGTATGAGGATAATTTATCATTGTCATATCCCCTAAATAGGTATGAAAGAGGTATGAGGATAATTTATCATTGTCATATCCCCTAAATAGGTATGAAAAAGGTATGAGGATAATTTATCATTGTCATATCCCCTAAATAGGTATGAAAGAGGTATGAGGATAATTTATCGTTGTCATATCCCCTAAATAGGTGTAAAAGAGGTATGAGGATAATTTATCATTGTCATATCTCCTAAATAGGTATGAAAGAGGTATGAGGATAATTTATCATTGTCATATCCCCTAAATAGGTATGAAAAAGGTATGAGGATAATTTATCATTGTCATATCCCCTAAAGAGGTATGAAAGAGGTATGAGGATAATTTATCGTTGTCATATCCCCTAAATAGGTGTAAAAGAGGTATGAGGATAATTTATCATTGTCATATCCCCTAAATAGGTATGAAAAAGGTATGAGGATAATTTATCATTGTCATATCCCCTAAATAGGTATGAAAGAGGTATGAGGATAATTTATCATTGTCATATCCCCTAAATAGGTATGAAAGAGGTATGAGGATAATTTATCGTTGTCATATCCCCTAAATAGGTGTAAAAGAGGTATGAGGATAATTTATCATTGTCATATCCCCTAAATAGGTATGAAAGAGGTATGAGGATAATTTATCATTGTCATATCCCCTAAATAGGTATGAAAGAGGTATGAGGATAATTTATCATTGTCATATCCCCTAAATAGGTATGAAAGAGGTATGAGGATAATTTATCATTGTCATATCCCCTAAATAGGTATGAAAGAGGTATGAGGATAATTTATCATTGTCATATCCCCTAAATAGGTGTAAAAGAGGTATGAGGATAATTTATCATTGTCATATCCCCTAAATAGGTATGAAAGAGGTATGAGGAGAATTTATCATTGTCATATCCCCTAAATAGGTATGAAAAAGGTATGATGATAATTTATCATTGTCATATCCCCTAAATAGGTATGAAAAAGGTATGAGGATAATTTATCATTGTCATATCCCCTAAATAGGTATGAAAGAGGTATAAGGATAATTTATCATTGTCATATCCCCTAAATAGGTATAAAAGAGGTATGAGGAGAATTTATCATTGTCATATCCCCTAAATAGGTATGAAAAAGGTATGATGATAATTTATCATTGTCATATCCCCTAAATAGGTATGAAAGAGATATGAGGATAATTTATCATTGTCATATCCCCTAAATAGGTATGAAAGAGGTATGATGATAACTTATCGTTGTCATATCCCCTAAATAGGTATGAAAGAGGTATGAGGAGAATTTATCATTGTCATATCCCCTAAAGAGGTATGAAAGAGGTATGAGGATAATTTATCGTTGTCATATCCCCTAAATAGGTATGAAAGAGGTATGAGGATAATTTATCGTTGTCATATCCCCTAAATAGGTATGAAAGAGGTATGAGGATAATTTATCATTGTCATATCCCCTAAATGGGTATGAAAGAGGTATGAGGATAATTTATCATTGTCATATCCCCTAAATAGGTATGAAAGAGGTATGAGGATAATTTATCATTGTCATATCCCCTAAATAGTTATAAAAGAGGTATGAGGATAATTTATCATGTCATATCCCCTAAATAGGTATGAAAGAGATATGAGGATAATTTATCATTGCCATATCCCCTAAATAGGTATGAAAGAGGTATGAGGATAATTTATCATTGTCATATCCCCTAAATAGGTATGAAAGAGGTATGAGGATAATTTATCATTGTCATATCCCCTAAAGAGGTATGAAAGAGGTATGAGGATAATTTATTGTTGTCATATCCCCTAAATAGGTATGAAAGAGGTATGAGGATAATTTATCGTTGTCATATCCCCTAAATAGGTATGAAAGAGGTATGAGGATAATTTATCATTGTCATATCCCCTAAATAGGTATGAAAGAGGTATGAGGATAATTTATCATTGTCATATCCCCTAAATAGGTATGAAAGAGGTATGAGGATAATTTATCATTGTCATATCCCCTAAATAGGTATGAAAGAGGTATGAGGATAATTTATCGTTGTCATATCCCCTAAATAGGTATGAAAGAGGTATGAGGATAATTTATCATTGTCATATCCCCTAAATAGGTATGAAAGAGGTATGAGGAGAATTTATCATTGTCATATCCCCTAAATAGGTATGAAAGAGGTATGAGGAGAATTTATCATTGTCAAATCCCCTAAATAGGTATGAAAGAGGTATGATGATAATTTATCATTGCCATATCCCCTAAATAGGTATGAAAGAGGTATGAAAATAATTTACCATTGTCATATCCCCTAAATAGGTATGAAAGAGGTATGAGGATAATTTATCATTGTCATATCCCCTAAATAGGTATGAAAGAGGTATGAGGATAATTTATCATTGTCATATCCCCTAAATAGGTATGAAAGAGGTATGAGGAGAATTTATCATTGTCATATCCCCTAAATAGGTATGAAAGAGGTATGAGGATAATTTATCATTGTCATATCCCCTAAATAGTTATAAAAGAGGTATGAGGATAATTTATCATTGTCATATCCCCTAAAGAGGTATGAAAGAGGTATGAGGATAATTTATCATTGTCATATCCCCTAAATAGGTATGAAAGAGGTATGAGGAGAATTTATCATTGTCATATCCCCTAAATAGGTATGAAAGAGGTATGAGGAGAATTTATCATTGTCATATCCCCTAAATAGGTATGAAAGAGGTATGAAAATAATTTACCATTGTCATATCCCCTAAATAGGTATGAAAGTGGTATGAGGATAATTTATCATTGTCATATCCCCTAAATAGGTATGAAAGAGGTATGATGATAATTTATCATTGTCATATCCCCTAAATAGGTATGAAAGAGGTATGAGGATAATTTATCATTGTCATATCCCCTAAATAGGTATGAAAGAGGTATGAGGATAATTTATCATTGCCATATCCCCTAAATAGGTATGAAAGAGGTATGAAAATAATTTACCATTGTCATATCCCCTAAATAGGTATGAATGAGGTATGAGGATAATTTATCATTGTCATATCCCCTAAATAGGTATGAAAGAGGTATGAGGAGAATTTATCATTGTCATATCCCCTAAATAGGTATGAAAGAGGTATGAGGAGAATTTATCATTGTCATATCCCCTAAATAGGTATGAAAGAGGTATGAGGATAATTTATCATTGTCATATCCCCTAAATAGTTATAAAAGAGGTATGAGGATAATTTATCATTGTCATATCCCCTAAAGAGGTATGAAAGAGGTATGAGGAGAATTTATCATTGTCATATCCCCTAAATAGTTATAAAAGAGGTATGAGGATAATTTATCATTGCCATATCCCCTAAATAGGTATGAAAGAGGTATGAGGAGAATTTATCATTGTCATATCCCCTAAAGAGGTATGAAAGAGGTATGAGGAGAATTTATCATTGTCATATCCCCTAAATAGTTATAAAAGAGGTATGAGGATAATTTATCATGTCATATCCCCCTAAATTAGGTATGAAAGAGATATGAGGATAATTTATCATTGCCATATCCCCTAAATAGGTATGAAAGAGGTATGAGGATAATTTATCATTGTCATATCCCCTAAATAGGTATGAAAGAGATATGAGGATAATTTATCATTGTCATATCCCCTAAAGAGGTATGAAAGAGGTATGAGGATAATTTATCATTGTCATATCCCCTAAATAGGTATGAAAGAGGTATGAGGATAATTTATCATTGTCATATCCCCTAAATAGGTATGAAAGAGGTATGAGGATAATTTATCATTGTCATATCCCCTAAATAGGTATGAAAGAGGTATGAGGAGAATTTATCATTGTCATATCCCCTAAATAGGTATGAAAGAGGTATGAGGATAATTTATCATTGTCATATCCCCTAAATAGGTATGAAAGAGGTATGAGGATAATTTATCATTGTCATATTCCCTAAAGAGGTATGAAAGAGGTATGAGGAGAATTTATCATTGCCATATCCCCTAAATAGGTATAAAAGAGGTATGAGGATAATTTATCATTGTCATATCCCCTAAAGAGGTATGAAAGAGGTATGAGGATAATTTATCGTTGTCATATCCCCTAAATAGGTATGAAAGAGGTATGAGGATAATTTATCGTTGTCATATCCCCTAAATAGGTATGAAAGAGGTATGAGGATAATTTATCGTTGTCATATCCCCTAAATAGGTATGAAAGAGGTATGAGGATAATTTATCATTGTCATATCCCCTAAATAGGTATGAAAGAGGTATGAGGAGAATTTATCATTGTCATATCCCCTAAATAGGTATGAAAGAGGTATGAGGAGAATTTATCATTGTCATATCCCCTAAATAGGTATGAAAGAGGTATGAAAATAATTTACCATTGTCATATCCCCTAAATAGGTATGAAAGTGGTATGAGGATAAATTTATCATTGTCATATCCCCTAAATAGGTATGAAAGAGGTATGATGATAATTTATCATTGTCATATCCCCTAAATAGGTATGAAAGAGGTATGAGGATAATTTATCATTGTCATATCCCTAAATAGGTATGAAAGAGGTATGAAGGATAATTTATCATTGCATATCCCCTAATAGGTATGAAAGAGTATGAAAATAATTTACATTGTCATATCCCCTAATAGGTATGAAAGAGGTATGAGGATAATTTATCATTGTCATATCCCTAAATAGGTATGAAAGAGGTATGAGGATAATTTATCATTGTCATATCCCCTAAATAGGTATGAAAGAGGTATGAGGAGAATTTATCATTGTCATATCCCCTAAATAGGTATGAAAGAGGTATGAGGAGAATTTATCATTGTCATATCCCCTAAATAGGTATGAAAGAGGTATGAGGATAATTTATCATTGTCATATTCCCTAAATTGATATGAAAGAGGTATGATGATAATTTATCATTGCCATATCCCCTAAATAGGTATGAAAGAGGTATGAGGATAATTTATCATTGTCATATCCCCTAAATAGGTATGAAAGAGGTATGAGGATAATTTATCGTTGTCATATCCCCTAAATAGGTATGAAAGAGGTATGAGGATAATTTATCATTGTCATATCCCATAAATAGGTATGAAAGAGGTATGAGGATAATTTATCATTGTCATATCCCCTAAATAGGTATGAAAGAGGTATGAGGATAATTTATCATTGTCATATCCCCTAAATAGTTATAAAAGAGGTATGATGATAATTTATCGTTGTCATA
>NW_003121801.1:0-16838 GCF_000003605.2 Saccoglossus kowalevskii | reverse complement strand
TCAGTCCGTGGCACACTCACCCACGGTTTGGTGCGACCTAGCTTCCCCCATTGAGTCTGTGGCACACTCACCCACGGTTTGGTGCGACCCAGCCTCCCTCATTGAGTCCGTGGCACACTCACCCACGGTTTGGTGCGACCCAGCCTCCCCCATTGAGTCTGTGGCACACTCACCCACGGTTTGGTGCGACCCAGCTTCCCCCATTGATTCCGTGGCACACTCACCCACGGTTTGGTGCGACACAGCCTCCCCCATTGAGTCCGTGGCACACTCACCCACGGTTTGGTGCGACCCAGCTTCCCCCATTGAGTCCGTGGCACACTCACCCACGGTTTGGTGCGACCCAGCCTCCCCCATTGAGTCCGTGGCACACTCACCCACGGTTTGGTGCGACCCAGCCTCCCCCATTGAGTCCGTGGCACACTCGCCCACGGTTTGGTGCGACCCAGCTTCACCCATTGATTCCGTGGCACACTCACCCACGGTTTGGTGCGACCCAGCCTCCCCCATTGAGTCCGTGGCACACTCACCCACGGTTTGGTGCGACCCAGCCTCCCCCATTGAGTCCGTGGCACACTCACCCACGGTTTGGTGCGACCCAGCTTCCCCCATTGAGTCCGTGGCACACTCACCCACGGTTTGGTGCGACCCAGCTTCCCCCATTGAGTCCGTGGCACACTCACCCACGGTTTGGTGCGACTTCAGCTTCCCCCATTGAGTCCGTGGCACACTCACCCACGGTTTGGTGCGACCCAGCTTCCCCCATTGATTCCGTGGCACACTCACCCACGGTTTGGTGCGACCCAGCTTCCACCATTGAGTTCGTGGCACACTCACCCACGGTTTGGTGCGACCCAACTTCCCCCATTGAGTCCGTGGCACACTCACCCACGGTTTGGTGCAACCCAGCCTCCCCCATTGATTCCGTGGCACACTCACCCACGGTTTGGTGCGACCCAGCTTCCCCCATTGAGTCCGTGGCACACTCACCCACGTCACCCACGGTTTGGTGCAACCCAGCTTCCCCATTGAGTCCGTGGCACACTCACCCACGGTTTGGTGCGACCCAGCTTCCCCCATTGATTCCGTGGCACACTCACCCACGGTTTGGTGCGACCCAGCTTTCCCCATTGAGTCCGTGGCACACTCACCCACGGTTTGGTGCGACCCAGCTTCCCCCATTGAGTCCGTGGCACACTCACCCACGATTTGGTGTGACCCAGCTTCCCCCATTGAGTCCGTGGCACACTCACCCACGGTTTGGTGCGACCCAGCTTCCCCCATTGATTCCGTGGCACACTCACCCACGGTTTGGTGCGACCCAGCTTTCCCCATTGAGTCCGTGGCACACTCACCCACAGTTTGGTGCGACCCAGCTTCCCCCATTGAGTCCGTGGCACACTCACCCACGGTTTGGTGCGACCCAGCCTCCCCCATTGAGTCCGTGGCACACTCACCCACGGTTTGGTGCGACCCAGCTTCCCCCATTGAGTCCGTGGCACACTCACCCACGGTTTGGTGCGACCCAGCTTCCCCCATTGATTCCGTGGCACACTCACCCACGGTTTGGTGCGACCCAGCCTCCCCCATTGAGTCCGTGGCACACTCACCCACGGTTTGGTGCGACCCAGCCTCCCCCATTGAGTCCGTGGCACACTCACCCATGGTTTCGTGCGACCCAGCCTCCCCCATTGAGTCCGTGGCACACTCACCCACGGTTTGGTGCGACCCAGCCTCCCCCATTGAGTCCGTGGCACACTCACCCACGGTTTGGTGTGACCCAGCCTCCCCCATTGAGTCCGTGGCACACTCACCCACGGTTTGGTGCGACCCAGCCTCCCCCATTGAGTCCGTGGCACACTCGCCCACGGTTTGGTGCGACCCAGCTTCACCCATTGATTCCGTGGCACACTCACCCACGGTTTGGTGCGACCCAGCCTCCCCCATTGAGTCCGTGGCACACTCACCCACGGTTTGGTGCGACCCAGCCTCCCCCATTGAGTCCGTGGCACACTCACCCACGGTTTGGTGCGACCCAGCTTCCCCCATTGAGTCCGTGGCACACTCACCCACGGTTTGGTGCGACCCAGCTTCCCCCATTGAGTCCGTGGCACACTCACCCACGGTTTGGTGCGACTTCAGCTTCCCCCATTGAGTCCGTGGCACACTCACCCACGGTTTGGTGCGACCCAGCTTCCCCCATTGATTCCGTGGCACACTCACCCACGGTTTGGTGCGACCCAGCTTCCCCCATTGAGTTCGTGGCACACTCACCCACGGTTTGGTGCGACCCAACTTCCCCCATTGAGTCCGTGGCACACTCACCCACGGTTTGGTGCAACCCAGCCTCCCCCATTGATTCCGTGGCACACTCACCCACGGTTTGGTGTGACCCAGCTTCCCCCATTGAGTCCGTGGCACACTCACCCACGTCACCCACGGTTTGGTGCGACCCAGCTTCCCCCATTGAGTCCGTGGCACACTCACCCACGGTTTGGTGCGACCCAGCTTCCCCCATTGAGTCCGTGGCACACTCACCCACGGTTTGGTGCGACCCAGCCTCCCCCATTGATTCCGTGGCACACTCACCCACGGTTTGGTGCGACCCAGCTTCCCCCATTGAGTCCGTGGCACACTCACCCACGGTTTGGTGCGACCCAGCTTTCCCCATTGAGTCCGTGGCACACTCACCCACGGTTTGGTGCGACCCAGCCTCCCCCATTGAGTCCGTGGCACACTCACCCACGGTTTGGTGCAACCCAGCCTCCCCCATTGAGTCCGTGGCACACTCACCCACGGTTTGGTGCAACCCAGCTTTCCCCATTGAGTTCGTGGCACACTCACCCACGGTTTGGTGCGACCCAGCTTCCCCCATTGAGTCCGTGGCACACTCACCCACGTCACCCACGGTTTGGTGCGACCCAGCTTCCCCCATTGAGTCCGTGGCACACTCACCCACGGTTTGGTGCGACCCAGCTTCCCCCATTGAGTCCGTGGCACACTCACCCACGGTTTGGTGCGACCCAGCCTCCCCCATTGATTCCGTGGCACACTCACCCACGGTTTGGTGCGACCCAGCTTCCCCCATTGAGTCCGTGGCACACTCACCCACGGTTTGGTGCGACCCAGCTTTCCCCATTGAGTCCGTGGCACACTCACCCACGGTTTGGTGCGACCCAGCCTCCCCCATTGAGTTCGTGGCACACTCACCCACGGTTTGGTGCGACCCAGCTTCCCCCTTTGAGTCTGTGGCACACTCACCCACGATTTGGTGCGACCCAGCTTCCCCCATTGATTCCGTGGCACACTCACCCACAGTTTGGTGCGACCCAGCTTTCCCCATTGAGTCCGTGGCACACTCACCCACGATTTGGTGCGACCCAGCTTCCCCATTGAGTCCGTGGCACACTCACCCACGGTTTGGTGCGACCCAGCTTCCCCCATTGAGTCCGTGGCACACTCACCCACGGTTTGGTGCAACCCAGCTTTCCCCATTGAGTTCGTGGCACACTCACCCACGGTTTGGTGCGACCCAGCTTCCCCCTTTGAGTCTGTGGCACACTCACCCACGATTTGGTGCGACCCAGCTTCCCCATTGAGTCCGTGGCACACTCACCCACGGTTTGGTGCGACCCAGCTTCCCCCATTGATTCCGTGGCACACTCACCCACGGTTTGGTGCGACCCAGCTTTCCCCATTGAGTCCGTGGCACACTCACCCACGGTTTGGTGCGACCCAGCTTCCCCCATTGAGTCCGTGGCACTCTCACCCACGATTTGGTGCGACCCAGCTTCCCCCATTGAGTCCGTGGCACACTCACCCACGGTTTGGTGCGACCCAGCCTCCCCCATTGATTCCGTGGCACACTCACCCACGGTTTGGTGCGACCCAGCTTCCCCCATTGAGTCCGTGGCACACTCACCCACGGTTTGGTGCGACCCAGCTTTCCCCATTGAGTCCGTGGCACACTCACCCACGGTTTGGTGCGACCCAGCCTCCCCCATTGAGTCCGTGGCACACTCACCCACGGTTTGGTGCAACCCAGCCTCCCCCATTGAGTCCGTGGCACACTCACCCACGGTTTGGTGCAACCCAGCTTTCCCCATTGAGTTCGTGGCACACTCACCCACGGTTTGGTGCGACCCAGCTTCCCCCATTGAGTCCGTGGCACACTCACCCACGTCACCCACGGTTTGGTGCGACCCAGCTTCCCCCATTGAGTCCGTGGCACACTCACCCACGGTTTGGTGCAACCCAGCCTCCCCATTGAGTCCGTGGCACACTCACCCACGGTTTGGTGCAACCCAGCTTTCCCCATTGAGTTCGTGGCACACTCACCCACGGTTTGGTGCGACCCAGCTTCCCCCTTTGAGTCTGTGGCACACTCACCCACGATTTGGTGCGACCCAGCTTCCCCATTGAGTCCGTGGCACACTCACCCACGGTTTGGTGCGACCCAGCTTCCCCCATTGATTCCGTGGCACACTCACCCACGGTTTGGTGCGACCCAGCTTTCCCCATTGAGTCCGTGGCACACTCACCCACGGTTTGGTGCGACCCAGCCTCCCCCATTGATTCCGTGGCACACTCACCCACGGTTTGGTGCGACCCAGCTTCCCCCATTGAGTCCGTGGCACACTCACCCACGGTTTGGTGCGACCCAGCCTCCCCCATTGAGTCCGTGGCACACTCACCCACGGTTTGGTGCAACCCAGCTTTCCCCATTGAGTTCGTGGCACACTCACCCACGGTTTGGTGCGACCCAGCTTCCCCCATTGAGTCCGTGGCACACTCACCCACGTCACCCACGGTTTGGTGCGACCCAGCTTCCCCCATTGAGTCCGTGGCACACTCACCCACGGTTTGGTGCGACCCAGCTTCCCCCATTGAGTCCGTGGCACACTCACCCACGGTTTGGTGCGACCCAGCCTCCCCCATTGATTCCGTGGCACACTCACCCACGGTTTGGTGCGACCCAGCTTCCCCCATTGAGTCCGTGGCACACTCACCCACGGTTTGGTGCGACCCAGCTTTCCCCATTGAGTCCGTGGCACACTCACCCACGGTTTGGTGCGACCCAGCCTCCCCCATTGAGTCCGTGGCACACTCACCCACGGTTTGGTGCAACCCAGCCTCCCCATTGAGTCCGTGGCACACTCACCCACGGTTTGGTGCAACCCAGCTTTCCCCATTGAGTTCGTGGCACACTCACCCACGGTTTGGTGCGACCCAGCTTCCCCCTTTGAGTCTGTGGCACACTCACCCACGATTTGGTGCGACCCAGCTTCCCCATTGAGTCCGTGGCACACTCACCCACGGTTTGGTGCGACCCAGCTTCCCCCATTGATTCCGTGGCACACTCACCCACGGTTTGGTGCGACCCAGCTTTCCCCATTGAGTCCGTGGCACACTCACCCACGGTTTGGTGCGACCCAGCTTCCCCCATTGAGTCCGTGGCACTCTCACCCACGATTTGGTGCGACCCAGCTTCCCCCATTGAGTCCGTGGCACACTCACCCACGGTTTGGTGCGACCCAGCTTCCCCCATTGATTCCGTGGCACACTCACCCACGGTTTGGTGCGACCCAGCTTTCCCCATTGAGTCCGTGGCACACTCACCCACGGTTTGGTGCAACCCAGCTTCCCCCATTGAGTCCGTGGCACACTCACCCACGGTTTGGTGCGACCCAGCTTCCCCCATTGAGTCCGTGGCACACTCACCCACGGTTTGGTGCGACTTCAGCTTCCCCCATTGAGTCCGTGGCACACTCACCCACGGTTTGGTGCGACTTCAGCTTCCCCCATTGAGTCCGTGGCACACTCACCCACGGTTTGGTGCGACCCAGCTTCCCCCATTGATTCCGTGGCACACTCACCCACGGTTTGGTGCGACCCAGCTTCCCCCATTGAGTTCGTGGCACACTCACCCACGGTTTGGTGCGACCCAACTTCCCCCATTGAGTCCGTGGCACACTCACCCACGGTTTGGTGCAACCCAGCCTCCCCCATTGATTCCGTGGCACACTCACCCACGGTTTGGTGCGACCCAGCTTCCCCCATTGAGTCCGTGGCACACTCACCCACGTCACCCACGGTTTGGTGCGACCCAGCTTCCCCCATTGAGTCCGTGGCACACTCACCCACGGTTTGGTGCGACCCAGCTTCCCCCATTGAGTCCGTGGCACACTCACCCACGGTTTGGTGCGACCCAGCCTCCCCCATTGATTCCGTGGCACACTCACCCACGGTTTGGTGCGACCCAGCTTCCCCCATTGAGTCCGTGGCACACTCACCCACGGTTTGGTGCGACCCAGCTTTCCCCATTGAGTCCGTGGCACACTCACCCACGGTTTGGTGCGACCCAGCCTCCCCCATTGAGTCCGTGGCACACTCACCCACGGTTTGGTGCGACCCAGCCTCCCCCATTGAGTCCGTGACACACTCACCCACGGTTTGGTGCAACCCAGCTTTCCCCATTGAGTTCGTGGCACACTCACCCACGGTTTGGTGCGACCCAGCTTCCCCCATTGAGTCCGTGGCACACTCACCCACGTCACCCACGGTTTGGTGCGACCCAGCTTCCCCCATTGAGTCCGTGGCACACTCACCCACGGTTTGGTGCGACCCAGCTTCCCCCATTGAGTCCGTGGCACACTCACCCACGGTTTGGTGCGACCCAGCCTCCCCCATTGATTCCGTGGCACACTCACCCACGGTTTGGTGCGACCCAGCTTGCCCCATTGAGTCCGTGGCACACTCACCCACGGTTTGGTGCGACCCAGCTTTCCCCATTGAGTCCGTGGCACACTCACCCACGGTTTGGTGCGACCCAGCCTCCCCCATTGAGTCCGTGGCACACTCACCCACGGTTTGGTGCAACCCAGCCTCCCCATTGAGTCCGTGGCACACTCACCCACGGTTTGGTGCAACCCAGCTTTCCCCATTGAGTCCGTGGCACACTCACCCACGGTTTGGTGCAACCCAGCCTCCCCATTGAGTCCGTGGCACACTCACCCACGGTTTGGTGCAACCCAGCTTTCCCCATTGATTCCGTGGCACACTCACCCACAGTTTGGTGCGACCCAGCTTTCCCCATTGAGTCCGTGGCACACTCACCCACGATTTGGTGCGACCCAGCTTCCCCATTGAGTCCGTGGCACACTCACCCACGGTTTGGTGCGACCCAGCTTCCCCCATTGATTCCGTGGCACACTCACCCACGGTTTGGTGCGACCCAGCTTTCCCCATTGAGTCCGTGGCACACTCACCCACGGTTTGGTGCGACCCAGCTTCCCCCATTGAGTCCGTGGCACTCTCACCCACGATTTGGTGCGACCCAGCTTCCCCCATTGAGTCCGTGGCACACTCACCCACGGTTTGGTGCGACCCAGCTTCCCCCATTGATTCCGTGGCACACTCACCCACGGTTTGGTGCGACCCAGCTTTCCCCATTGAGTCCGTGGCACACTCACCCACGGTTTGGTGCGACCCAGCTTCCCCCATTGAGTCCGTGGCACTCTCACCCACGATTTGGTGCGACCCAGCTTCCCCCATTGAGTCCGTGGCACACTCACCCACGGTTTGGTGCGACCCAGCTTCCCCCATTGAGTCCGTCGCACACTCACCCACGTCACCCACGGTTTGGTGCGACCCAGCTTCCCCCATTGAGTCCGTGGCACACTCACCCACGGTTTGGTGCGACCCAGCTTCCCCCATTGAGTCCGTGGCACACTCACCCACGGTTTGGTGCGACCCAGCCTCCCCCATTGATTCCGTGGCACACTCACCCACGGTTTGGTGCGACCCAGCTTCCCCCATTGAGTCCGTGGCACACTCACCCACGGTTTGGTGCGACCCAGCTTTCCCCATTGAGTCCGTGGCACACTCACCCACGGTTTGGTGCGACCCAGCCTCCCCCATTGAGTCCGTGGCACACTCACCCACGGTTTGGTGCAACCCAGCCTCCCCCATTGAGTCCGTGGCACACTCACCCACGGTTTGGTGCAACCCAGCTTTCCCCATTGAGTTCGTGGCACACTCACCCACGGTTTGGTGCGACCCAGCTTCCCCCATTGAGTCCGTGGCACACTCACCCACGTCACCCACGGTTTGGTGCGACCCAGCTTCCCCCATTGAGTCCGTGGCACACTCACCCACGGTTTGGTGCGACCCAGCTTCCCCCATTGAGTCCGTGGCACACTCACCCACGGTTTGGTGCGACCCAGCCTCCCCCATTGATTCCGTGGCACACTCACCCACGGTTTGGTGCGACCCAGCTTCCCCCATTGAGTCCGTGGCACACTCACCCACGGTTTGGTGCGACCCAGCTTTCCCCATTGAGTCCGTGGCACACTCACCCACGGTTTGGTGCGACCCAGCCTCCCCCATTGAGTCCGTGGCACACTCACCCACGGTTTGGTGCAACCCAGCCTCCCCATTGAGTCCGTGGCACACTCACCCACGGTTTGGTGCAACCCAGCTTTCCCCATTGAGTTCGTGGCACACTCACCCACGGTTTGGTGCGACCCAGCTTCCCCCTTTGAGTCTGTGGCACACTCACCCACGATTTGGTGCGACCCAGCTTTCCCCATTGAGTCCGTGGCACACTCACCCACGGTTTGGTGCGACCCAGCCTCCCCCATTGAGTCCGTGGCACACTCACCCACGGTTTGGTGCAACCCAGCCTCCCCCATTGAGTCCGTGGCACACTCACCCACGGTTTGGTGCAACCCAGCTTTCCCCATTGAGTTCGTGGCACACTCACCCACGGTTTGGTGCGACCCAGCTTCCCCCTTTGAGTCTGTGGCACACTCACCCACGATTTGGTGCGACCCAGCATCCCCATTGAGTCCGTGGCACACTCACCCACGGTTTGGTGCGACCCAGCTTCCCCCATTGATTCCGTGGCACACTCACCCACGGTTTGGTGCGACCCAGCTTTCCCCATTGAGTCCGTGGCACACTCACCCACGGTTTGGTGCGACCCAGCTTCCCCCATTGAGTCCGTGGCACTCTCACCCACGATTTGGTGCGACCCAGCTTCCCCCATTGAGTCCGTGGCACACTCACCCACGGTTTGGTGCGACCCAGCTTCCCCCATTGATTCCGTGGCACACTCACCCACGGTTTGGTGCGACCCAGCTTTCCCCATTGAGTCCGTGGCACACTCACCCACGGTTTGGTGCAACCCAGCTTCCCCCATTGAGTCCGTGGCACACTCACCCACGGTTTGGTGCGACCCAGCCTCCCCCATTGAGTCCGTGGCACACTCACCCACGGTTTGGTGTGACCCAGCTTCCCCCATTGAGTCCGTGGCACACTCACCCACAGTTTGGTGCGACCCAGCTTCCCCCATTGATTCCGTGGCACACTCACCCACGGTTTGGTGCGACCCAGCCTCCCCCATTGAGTCCGTGGCACACTCACCCACGGTTTGGTGCGACCCAGCCTCCCCCATTGAGTCCGTGGCACACTCACCCACGGTTTGGTGCGACCCAGCCTCCCCCATTGAGTCCGTGGCACACTCACCCATGGTTTGGTGCGACCCAGCCTCCCCCATTGAGTCCGTGGCACACTCACCCACGGTTTGGTGCGACCCAGCCTCCCCCATTGAGTCCGTGGCACACTCACCCACGGTTTGGTGTGACCCAGCCTCCCCCATTGAGTCCGTGGCACACTCACCCACGGTTTGGTGCGACCCAGCTTCCCCCATTGAGTCCGTGGCACACTCACCCACAGTTTGGTGCGACCCAGCCTCCCCCATTGAGTCCGTGGCACACTCACCCACGGTTTGGTGCGACCTAGCTTCCCCCATTGAGTCTGTGGCACACTCACCCACGGTTTGGTGCGACCCAGCCTCCCTCATTGAGTCCGTGGCACACTCACCCACGGTTTGGTGCGACCCAGCCTCCCCCATTGAGTCTGTGGCACACTCACCCACGGTTTGGTGCGACCCAGCTTCCCCCATTGATTCCGTGGCACACTCACCCACGGTTTGGTGCGACACAGCCTCCCCCATTGAGTCCGTGGCACACTCACCCACGGTTTGGTGCGACCCAGCTTCCCCCATTGAGTCCGTGGCACACTCACCCACGGTTTGGTGCGACCCAGCCTCCCCCATTGAGTCCGTGGCACACTCACCCACGGTTTGGTGTGACCCAGCTTCCCCCATTGAGTCCGTGGCACACTCACCCACGGTTTGGTGCGACCCAGCCTCCCCCAATGATTCCGTGGCACACTCACCCACGGTTTGGTGCGACCCAGCTTCCCCCATTGAGTCCGTGGCACACTCACCCACGGTTTGGTGCGACCCAGCCTCCCCCATTGATTCCGTGGCACACTCACCCACGGTTTGGTGCGACCCAGCTTCCCCCATTGAGTCCGTGGCACACTCACCCACGGTTTGGTGCGACCCAGCTTTCCCCATTGAGTCCGTGGCACACTCACCCACGGTTTGGTGCGACCCAGCCTCCCCCATTGAGTCCGTGGCACACTCACCCACGGTTTGGTGCGACCCAGCCTCCCCCATTGAGTCCGTGGCACACTCACCCACGGTTTGGTGCAACCCAGCTTTCCCCATTGAGTTCGTGGCACACTCACCCACGGTTTGGTGCGACCCAGCTTCCCCCATTGAGTCCGTGGCACACTCACCCACGGTTTGGTGCGACCCAGCTTCCCCCATTGATTCCGTGGCACACTCACCCACAGTTTGGTGCGACCCAGCTTTCCCCATTGAGTCCGTGGCACACTCACCCACGGTTTGGTGCGACCCAGCTTCCCCCATTGAGTCCGTGGCACTCTCACCCACGATTTGGTGCGACCCAGCTTCCCCCATTGAGTCCGTGGCACACTCACCCACGGTTTGGTGCGACCCAGCTTCCCCCATTGATTCCGTGGCACACTCACCCACGATTTGGTGCGACCCAGCTTCCCCATTGAGTCCGTGGCACACTCACCCACGGTTTGGTGCGACCCAGCTTCCCCCATTGATTCCGTGGCACACTCACCCACGGTTTGGTGCGACCCAGCTTTCCCCATTGAGTCCGTGGCACACTCACCCACGGTTTGGTGCGACCCAGCTTCCCCCATTGAGTCCGTGGCACTCTCACCCACGATTTGGTGCGACCCAGCTTCCCCCATTGAGTCCGTGGCACACTCACCCACGGTTTGGTGCGACCCAGCTTCCCCCATTGATTCCGTGGCACACTCACCCACGGTTTGGTGCGACCCAGCTTTCCCCATTGAGTCCGTGGCACACTCACCCACGGTTTGGTGCAACCCAGCTTCCCCCATTGAGTCCGTGGCACACTCACCCACGGTTTGGTGCGACCCAGCTTCCCCCATTGAGTCCGTGGCACACTCACCCACGGTTTGGTGCGACTTCAGCTTCCCCCATTGAGTCCGTGGCACACTCACCCACGGTTTGGTGCGACCCAGCTTCCCCCATTGATTCCGTGGCACACTCACCCACGGTTTGGTGCGACCCAGCTTCCCCCATTGAGTTCGTGGCACACTCACCCACGGTTTGGTGCGACCCAACTTCCCCCATTGAGTCCGTGGCACACTCACCCACGGTTTGGTGCAACCCAGCCTCCCCCATTGATTCCGTGGCACACTCACCCACGGTTTGGTGCGACCCAGCTTCCCCCATTGAGTCCGTGGCACACTCACCCACGTCACCCACGGTTTGGTGCGACCCAGCTTCCCCCATTGAGTCCGTGGCACACTCACCCACGGTTTGGTGCGACCCAGCTTCCCCCATTGAGTCCGTGGCACACTCACCCACGGTTTGGTGCGACCCAGCCTCCCCCATTGATTCCGTGGCACACTCACCCACGGTTTGGTGCGACCCAGCTTCCCCCATTGAGTCCGTGGCACACTCACCCACGGTTTGGTGCGACCCAGCTTTCCCCATTGAGTCCGTGGCACACTCACCCACGGTTTGGTGCGACCCAGCCTCCCCCATTGAGTCCGTGGCACACTCACCCACGGTTTGGTGCAACCCAGCCTCCCCCATTGAGTCCGTGGCACACTCACCCACGGTTTGGTGCAACCCAGCTTTCCCCATTGAGTTCGTGGCACACTCACCCACGGTTTGGTGCGACCCAGCTTCCCCCTTTGAGTCTGTGGCACACTCACCCACGATTTGGTGCGACCCAGCTTCCCCATTGAGTCCGTGGCACACTCACCCACGGTTTGGTGCGACCCAGCTTCCCCCATTGATTCCGTGGCACACTCACCCACAGTTTGGTGCGACCCAGCTTTCCCCATTGAGTCCGTGGCACACTCACCCACGGTTTGGTGCGACCCAGCTTCCCCCATTGAGTCCGTGGCACTCTCACCCACGATTTGGTGCGACCCAGCTTCCCCCATTGAGTCCGTGGCACACTCACCCACGGTTTGGTGCGACCCAGCTTCCCCCATTGATTCCGTGGCACACTCACCCACGGTTTGGTGCGACCCAGCTTTCCCCATTGAGTCCGTGGCACACTCACCCACGGTTTGGTGCGACCCAGCTTCCCCCATTGAGTCCGTGGCACACTCACCCACGGTTTGGTGCGACCCAGCCTCCCCCATTGAGTCCGTGGCACACTCACCCACGGTTTGGTGTGACCCAGCTTCCCCCATTGAGTCCGTGGCACACTCACCCACGGTTTGGTGCGACCCAGCCTCCCCCATTGATTCCGTGGCACACTCACCCACGGTTTGGTGCGACCCAGCTTCCCCCATTGAGTCCGTGGCACACTCACCCACGGTTTGGTGCGACCCAGCCTCCCCCATTGATTCCGTGGCACACTCACCCACGGTTTGGTGCGACCCAGCTTCCCCCATTGAGTCCGTGGCACACTCACCCACGGTTTGGTGCGACCCAGCTTTCCCCATTGAGTCCGTGGCACACTCACCCACGGTTTGGTGCGACCCAGCCTCCCCCATTGAGTCCGTGGCACACTCACCCACGGTTTGGTGCGACCCAGCCTCCCCCATTGAGTCCGTGGCACACTCACCCACGATTTGGTGCAACCCAGCTTTCCCCATTGAGTTCGTGGCACACTCACCCACGGTTTGGTGCGACCCAGCTTCCCCCATTGAGTCCGTGGCACACTCACCCACGTCACCCACGGTTTGGTGCGACCCAGCTTCCCCCATTGAGTCCGTGGCACACTCACCCACGGTTTGGTGCGACCCAGCTTCCCCCATTGAGTCCGTGGCACACTCACCCACGGTTTGGTGCGACCCAGCCTCCCCCATTGATTCCGTGGCACACTCACCCACGGTTTGGTGCGACCCAGCTTGCCCCATTGAGTCCGTGGCACACTCACCCACGGTTTGGTGCGACCCAGCTTTCCCCATTGAGTCCGTGGCACACTCACCCACGGTTTGGTGCGACCCAGCCTCCCCCATTGAGTCCGTGGCACACTCACCCACGGTTTGGTGCAACCCAGCCTCCCCATTGAGTCCGTGGCACACTCACCCACGGTTTGGTGCAACCCAGCTTTCCCCATTGAGTTCGTGGCACACTCACCCACGGTTTGGTGCGACCCAGCTTCCCCCTTTGAGTCTGTGGCACACTCACCCACGATTTGGTGCGACCCAGCTTCCCCATTGAGTCCGTGGCACACTCACCCACGGTTTGGTGCGACCCAGCTTCCCCCATTGATTCCGTGGCACACTCACCCACGGTTTGGTGCGACCCAGCTTTCCCCATTGAGTCCGTGGCACACTCACCCACGGTTTGGTGCGACCCAGCTTCCCCCATTGAGTCCGTGGCACTCTCACCCACGATTTGGTGCGACCCAGCTTCCCCCATTGAGTCCGTGGCACACTCACCCACGGTTTGGTGCGACCCAGCTTCCCACATTGATTCCGTGGCACACTCACCCACGGTTTGGTGCGACCCAGCTTTCCCCATTGAGTCCGTGGCACACTCACCCACGGTTTGGTGCGACCCAGCTTCCCCCATTGAGTCCGTGGCACACTCACCCACGGTTTGGTGCGACCCAGCCTCCCCCATTGAGTCCGTGGCACACTCACCCACGGTTTGGTGTGACCCAGCTTCCCCCATTGAGTCCGTGGCACACTCACCCACGGTTTGGTGCGACCCAGCTTCCCCCATTGATTCCGTGGCACACTCACCCACGGTTTGGTGCGACCCAGCCTCCCCCATTGAGTCCGTGGCACACTCACCCACGGTTTGGTGCGACCCAGCCTCCCCCATTGAGTCCGTGGCACACTCACCCATGGTTTCGTGCGACCCAGCCTCCCCCATTGAGTCCGTGGCACACTCACCCACGGTTTGGTGCGACCCAGCCTCCCCCATTGAGTCCGTGGCACACTCACCCACGGTTTGGTGTGACCCAGCCTCCCCCATTGAGTCCGTGGCACACTCACCCACGGTTTGGTGCGACCCAGCTTCCCCCATTGAGTCCGTGGCACACTCACCCACAGTTTGGTGCGACCCAGCCTCCCCCATTGAGTCCGTGGCACACTCACCCACGGTTTGGTGCGACCTAGCTTCCCCCATTGAGTCCGTGGCACACTCACCCACGGTTTGGTGCGACCCAGCCTCCCCCATTGAGTCCGTGGCACACTCACCCACTGTTTGGTGCGACCCAGCCTCCCCCATTGAGTCTGTGGCACACTCACCCACGGTTTGGTGCGACCCAGCTTCCCCCATTGATTCCGTGGCACACTCACCCACGGTTTGGTGCGACACAGCCTCCCCCATTGAGTCCATGGCACACTCACCCACGGTTTGGTGCGACCCAGCTTCCCCCATTGAGTCCGTGGCACACTCACCCACGGTTTGTTGCGACCCAGCCTCCCCCATTGAGTCCGTGGCACACTCACCCACGGTTTGGTGCGACCCAGCCTCCCCCATTGAGTCCGTGGCACACTCGCCCACGGTTTGGTGCGACCCAGCTTCACCCATTGATTCCGTGGCACACTCACCCACGGTTTGGTGCGACCCAGCCTCCCCCATTGAGTCCGTGGCACACTCACCCACGGTTTGGTGCGACCCAGCCTCCCCCATTGAGTCCGTGGCACACTCACCCACGGTTTGGTGCGACCCAGCTTCCCCCATTGAGTCCGTGGCACACTCACCCACGGTTTGGTGCGACCCAGCTTCCCCCATTGAGTCCGTGGCACACTCACCCACGGTTTGGTGCGACTTCAGCTTCCCCCATTGAGTCCGTGGCACACTCACCCACGGTTTGGTGCGACCCAGCTTCCCCCATTGATTCCGTGGCACACTCACCCACGGTTTGGTGCGACCCAGCTTCCCCCATTGAGTTCGTGGCACACTCACCCACGGTTTGGTGCGACCCAACTTCCCCCATTGAGTCCGTGGCACACTCACCCACGGTTTGGTGCAACCCAGCCTCCCCCATTGATTCCGTGGCACACTCACCCACGGTTTGGTGTGACCCAGCTTCCCCCATTGAGTCCGTGGCACACTCACCCACGGTTTGGTGCGACTTCAGCTTCCCCCATTGAGTCCATGGCACACTCACCCACGGTTTGGTGCGACTTCAGCTTCCCCCATTGAGTCCGTGGCACACTCACCCACGGTTTGGTGCGACTTCAGCTTCCCCCATTGAGTCCGTGGCACACTCACCCACGGTTTGGTGCGACTTCAGCTTCCCCCATTGAGTCCGTGGCACACTCACCCACGGTTTGGTGCGACCCAGCTTCCCCCATTGATTCCGTGGCACACTCACCCACGGTTTGGTGCGACCCAGCTTCCCCCATTGAGTTCGTGGCACACTCACCCACGGTTTGGTGCGACCCAACTTCCCCCATTGAGTCCGTGGCACACTCACCCACGGTTTGGTGCAACCCAGCCTCCCCCATTGATTCCGTGGCACACTCACCCACGGTTTGGTGCGACCCAGCTTCCCCCATTGAGTCCGTGGCACACTCACCCACGTCACCCACGGTTTGGTGCGACCCAGCTTCCCCCATTGAGTCCGTGGCACACTCACCCACGGTTTGGTGCGACCCAGCTTCCCCCATTGAGTCCGTGGCACACTCACCCACGGTTTGGTGCGACCCAGCCTCCCCCATTGATTCCGTGGCACACTCACCCACGGTTTGGTGCGACCCAGCTTCCCCCATTGAGTCCGTGGCACACTCACCCACGGTTTGGTGCGACCCAGCTTCCCCCATTGAGTCCGTGGCACTCTCACCCACAATTTGGTGCGACCCAGCTTCCCCCATTGAGTCCGTGGCACACTCACCCACGGTTTGGTGCGACCCAGCTTCCCCCATTGATTCCGTGGCACACTCACCCACAGTTTGGTGCGACCCAGCTTTCCCCATTGAGTCCGTGGCACACTCACCCACGGTTTGGTGCGACCCAGCTTCCCCCATTGAGTCCGTGGCACTCTCACCCACGATTTGGTGCGACCCAGCTTCCCCCATTGAGTCCGTGGCACACTCACCCACGGTTTGGTGCGACCCAGCTTCCCCCATTGATTCCGTGGCACACTCACCCACGATTTGGTGCGACCCAGCTTCCCCATTGAGTCCGTGGCACACTCACCCACGGTTTGGTGCGACCCAGCTTCCCCCATTGATTCCGTGGCACACTCACCCACGGTTTGGTGCGACCCAGCTTTCCCCATTGAGTCCGTGGCACACTCACCCACGGTTTGGTGCGACCCAGCTTCCCCCATTGAGTCCGTGGCACTCTCACCCACGATTTGGTGCGACCCAGCTTCCCCCATTGAGTCCGTGGCACACTCACCCACGGTTTGGTGCGACCCAGCTTCCCCCATTGATTCCGTGGCACACTCACCCACGGTTTGGTGCGACCCAGCTTCCCCATTGAGTCCGTG
>NW_003121786.1:0-10193 GCF_000003605.2 Saccoglossus kowalevskii | reverse complement strand
TGATTGCTTACACTTGTTTTTTTTGCAATTTCTTAAACTCCGACCGCAGTTTAGAAAATATGTTATAGTCCACCTTGTGTTTGGTAACTTGGTATTTCTGATGCGCACAATGTTTATCTTTTAAAATAGCCATCATATCATTGTTATACTATTGTGAATATCGTGTACATTTCATGTGAACTTTAGGTGCACTATCATTAAAAGAAGATGTCAACACATCGTAAACATGACATCACCTGTAACCAACACACTCCAGATATACAGACTTAATTTATTTAAATGATCAAAGTTAGCTTTACAGAAGTTAAGGATGGTTCGATCAGCTGCTTTGATTCCATGGTAATTGGGTAATGACAATTTACACTTTAACACCACATGATCGGAATGTACAGCTGGGTCAGTGAGGGAGAGGGACTGTGGCCAACCCCATTGTCATTACTACATACCAGATCAATTAAGTATAAGATTATTACAGGTGATATTAATGAGTGTTAAATGGTCATCCTATCAAAGACTAAATCTGGACTACAAAACTCCCTTCTTAAATTACAAAACTATTGTAAAAGCTGGGAATTAAATGTTAGTGTAAAGAAAACAACAATTCTGATTCGTCGTCGGCCTCCGTCCGTCTAGGAAGACGATGGGTTGCGCCATGATGTGATTGAACTTGAGCAGCGTCTGTGGTGGCTGTAGAGCCCAATCATTGAGTGACAGTCCCTGTCACATTCCCTGCAGATGAAAACTGAGTTGTCAAGTGAGCTGGTAAATGCTTTGCTCCTCAGTCGCTTCTGTCGCTGTCTTTCGTCTCTGTCCTCCTCCACGCCCTGGATGCCTTTGATGACTGCTTGTCTCCATGTTGAGCGGTCATCGGCTGTTATATCCCGTGACTGTGTGTCTATGTGAGTAGCCTTGAGGTCTCTTTTACAGACGTCAGAGAACCTTAGGCGTGGCCGACCAACTGGGCATGCTCCTTCCCCTAGTTGCCCGCACATCAAGTTCTTTGGAAGACGTCCCTTGTCCATACGGCTAACATGACCCAGCCAGCGCAGTCGTCTTTGACTCAGCATGGCGAAGACTGATGTTGTCTTGGCCTTGCTGAGAACTTCACGGTTGGTAATCTTGTCCTCTCAGGTGATCCCTAATAGTCGACCTAGCAGCGACGAAGGCACCTCATTTGGTAAGCGTTTAGTTTAGCCTCCTGTCTTGCGTAAGTTATCAGGGGAGAAATCTTCTCCTCTAGGGTTCTCCACACGTGCCAGGGGGGAATCTCGTCTCGTCTCTCTATCGCGTCCCCTTGAGGTACGGGGTCGGGAAAGTCACTTAAACTTTACAGTCAAATAAGACACACACAACGAAATACGTTTCAAATCTCGTCTTAGTCGGTCAGTCGAGCACTCTATAAGACACAGCGCCCTGGGGAAAAGTCCCCAAGACTATCGCAAGGCTAACCCAAGACTCTCTCTAGCCTGCGTCAAGACTTGCCCCAAGACTCTCCAGGACAGCGTCTGTCCTCGTGTTCTCGCCAAGACCAACTAAAACAACTTTATTCATTTTCAAAACCTTAACCAATTACAAAACAGTAAAAAGCTTCTAGGGCGTAACCTTCAATCATAAAGCCAATCACACTAAGTACTGAATACGTCATATCTTTTGATTAATCGTTCACTACATTAATAACTGCGAATACTAACTGTCAGAAATAGTAGTCCGAATAGCGACGGTTATCTCGTAATTAGTTCCAAATCACTGAGCCAAGTTCCGTCCAGAACCTCAAATGGCCTAAACGGTGCCAGACATAACACATCCATTCACTCGTAATCAACTAATTAAGTCGATTAACAGATACGCATAAACAATGTCATCATAAAGTTATCCATGTTTCACTACTGTATAGAAGAATGATGAGAACAATGCGTGGTAGACTTTCAACTTTGTGCTAAAAGTCAGGTTTTTGAGGTTTGATTCTGATTATGAACAAAAAAATTGATAATTCAGAGAGTTTCTAAATTGATAATAAAAAGATACAGATTGAAAATCAATTACCATATTTAGGAATCAATTTTAACTCAAATAGTACCTTCAAAACCGGCATTAAATCAATAACTCTGAAAACACAAAAAAACTACTTCTCAATTAGACAACAATTCAATATGTATGCCAATACCCAAATTAAGACACTATGTTATTTATTTGACAGCATGGTAAAACCAGTTTGTATATAAGGGAGTGAAATATGGGGTGCCTATACCATCAACAATTTCGAACACAAAGGGACACTCAAATCAATCACAAATGACAATTTGGAATATGAAAAACTACATTTAAAATTCTGCAAGAATACATTAGGAGTCCACAGGAGAAGCTCAAACATTGTATCACGGGGCGAATTAGGTCGATACCCCATACATTTGGAGGTAATTAACAACGTGTTATCCTACTGGGCAAAGATGCGCATGGAAAGTCACCGATTCTGACAAAGATGAACTGGATTCTTACAAAATGAACTGGATCTACACGAACAAGGACAGAAATCATTTGTAACTTTTATAAAACACATGTTAGAAACACTTAAATGTAACTAACTCTGGAAAGCTAATAATCTAAATTCTAAAAATATAATATTAATAATAATAATAATAATATTAATAATAATAATAATAATAATAATAATAATAATAATAATAATAATTAATTAATTATAAAATTATTATTATTATTATTATGTACAAGTAAATTATACTCAGATAAAAGTTCAATAAACCTGTCCGAATTATTGTGAACCCAGTTAGATTGTTAAACTGAACCGTCTACAAAGTTCTAAGAAATGTCAGGTAAATTGAAATCACAGCACATAAAGACGACATTGACTGAAGTCTCTATAACGATTCTCCAAGTCGAACAAACAATTCAATCGACCATCAGTGAGCAGGTAAACAGAGGCTATGAAAACGGAAAAGCCACACCGGGGTATTTGTAACAAAATCGTATCTTTTTTCGCTGGTAGATGATCGATGATCGCTAAAAGAACACCTCCACCTTTCTTTGTGATACCACTGCAGTAGATGACCTGAGACGGCGGTAAATACTGTAACTATTGCCATCCAGGTAGCCGTCATGTAGCTACGTTTCATGATGCACGTTTCGGTAATCGCAATAATGTCCCTGTATTTATCACTGAAGTACAAGTTGAAATCAGCAATTTTTGAGCAATTACTGCGATTATTCTGATAATAAAGATTAATTTGATGGCAATCTTTATTAACGACGGGTTCGTGTGTTCGTCCCAAACTGAACCTTGTTCAAACGAATATAACTCAATATTAATTTATGAGGGCGCAGTCGATTTTCGATACGCTGTACGCCCCCAACAGCAGTAGTTTAATTCCCAGCCAATATATGTCACCTTGATTTCCACTCGATGTAACACGCATTATAATATTTGTGTTGTTAATATGGCATTTAAAGTTGTTGACGGTGGGTTTTCTACTGAACTCGAACTCAGAGGCTTCCAGTTTGGGGTAAGTTTAAGTTCACTTGCTGTTTGAATCGTCAATGATGAAGCTATGGTGTTGATCGTTTGTTTGACGGTGCTTATTGGATTTGCATTAATCACAACAGGACGACCCACTATGGAGCGCCAGGGTAATATACACCAACCCAGAAGAGATCAAGAAAGTACATACGAGGTGGGGTTGGATTTTATCAAATTACTGCAAGTTGAAAGACCTAATACAATGTTGATATTTGGTAGGTCAATTCTGGAGTTTTAGCACTTCAGATTGGCCTATGGTTTATCACGTGGTAGTAACACAACAATACACTTTAATAGTGACCTAGTACCTGGTAGCATTATGCAACCCATAACTCAACATACAAGTTCACTATTTGGGAAATTATTGCGTGTTTGAAATTACTACTATAAAAAATTGTTATGATGTCATAGCACCATGCATGTGCAACATGTTTGTGTTGATAAACATTGATTTTTCTACAATGCGTTTTTCTGTGAATCACAAGTATAAGTTTTGACTTATCGGTCAATGTAAACTATACAAAAATGAACAAAGTTAATGTATTCTTTCGCGATCAAGTTAGTTTTCGTGATCACGCTAAAAGGACCTAAAACAATTAATTATTTCTTTTTGTAAAACAAAAAAAGAGGCAGGACTCCAGAAGACATACCAACACTTTATGACATTTTTTTTAATTATGCTAATTTATTCATGACGTAGCATTTTCTGTGCTCATGAATATTCCTTAATTATGGGTCAATACATTCTAAAAGGGGTGATATATTATTAGTTAGAAAGGGGGATTAGCAATCCTTAGGGGGTCAATACAAAACAATTAAGGGACCCATTTGGAGAGCAGCATTGCTCTTCGTGTCTGTTGTTGCACGTGACCTGCAGCTGTCAACTGTGTTCGTACTTCGACGACTTAGACTGGCTTCCATGTGAGGTAGTTTCTTGTGTTCTGTTTTTCTTGAGTTCTTGATATACAGAAGTTGCTGTTTATGTTTTTATCGTCTTTCATATCTTGTCTTGTAGGAGTGTCCTGTCCGTGATTTGAACTTGCAATCTTTGAGTTCCCAGCGCACTGTCTTGTCCACTGTACCACAAGTGTCTTCACACAAATGATAGGATTTAAGTCCTACTCATAGGAGCACTGTTTTCACTAGCATTCAAAAATTGTGCTAACAGTACTGGATTCGAACCAGCGATCTCTCACATTGCCTAGATTGTACATATCCACTGAACCATATGGATAGTCATGCAAATGAATGATTTAGCTTATTGCAAATTAGTGTTTGTGAAAAAAGACTGGCAGGCATGGGAATACCTGACCCGACCCTAACCCTAATGTTGAGACACGTTTCTGTTAATAATTCCGTTGCCCATACCTGACCCGACCCTAACCTTAATGCCAAGACACGTTCCTGTTAATAATTACTCAATAATGATACTCTGTTGTGCACTGTCTGCGGGTAAGTTGCATTGATATCAACTGATAAAACAAGTCGCGTTTAAGTAATTTCCACTATTAACAAGTGGTTAAATTGTGACAATAAATGTGTGGACAAATATTTGAGATTTATTTTGGTGTAGACAACTCTCGTTTAATTATTTTACACCATTACAAGTTGTTAAATTGAGAGAATAAATGTGTGGACAAGTATTTGAAACTTATTTTGGTGTAACAACTCGCGTTTGATTAATTCCCACAATTACAAGTTGTTAAATTGGGAGAATAAATGTGTGGACAAATATTTTAGACTTATTTTGGTGTAGACAGCTCTCGTTTAATTATTTTACACTATTACAAGTTGTTAAATTGAGAGAATAAATGTATGGACAAATATTTGAGACTTATTTTGGTGTAGACAACTCTCATTTAAATATTTTACACCATTACAACTCATGTTTGATTAATTCCCACAATTACAAGTTGTTAAATTGAGAGAATAAATGTCTCAACAAATATTTAATACTTATTTTGGTGTAAACAACTCATGTTTGATTAATTCCCACAATTACAAGTTGTTAAATTGAAAGAATAAATGTCTCAACAAATATTTAATACTTAATTTGGTGTAAACAACTCATGTTTGATTAATTCCCACAATTACAAGTTGTTAAATTGAAAGAATAAATGTCTCAACAAATATTTAATACTTAATTTGGTGTAAACAACTCATGTTTGATTAATTCCCACAATGACAAGTTTTTAAATTGAGAGAATAAATGTGTGGACAAGTATTTGAAACTTACTTTGGTGTAGACAACTCGTGTTTGATTAATTCCAACAATTACAAGTTTTTAAATTGAGAGAATAAATTTGTCGACAAATATTTGATACTTATTTAGGTGTAAGAACTCGTGTTTGATCAACTTCCACCATTGCAAGTTGTTAAAATAATGAAATAAATATACTGGTATCATTAGATATTTGATTTAATTGTGAAACTTTCTAACAAAATGTTAACTGCTGACTTCGAACCCTCAATCAACAATTCCGCAGACACAGTATAAATTTCACAACACCACAGAAGATATTCGTCTGTTGCCTGAATTGTTTTTGTAATATAGGAAACGCCATCAACACTTTAACAAAACTTACCTTGACTTGGGTCTCGTTTATCTCTTGTCACAATCTGGAAATTGTGCGTCGTCCAGTTTAAGACGTAAGTTATTTTATTATTTATTCATTCAGTTTTGCATGGTAGAGTTTCGTGAGGTTTATTATTTTTTTGCGACGTTCTTTGTTTACTTGTTACAGTTTATTTTGATTTACGTTTTTACGGTAGTGGGACTCTAACCCACTGTCTTTTCAAGCTAATTTTGTTTTATCTCGATGGCACGTTTGTGTACCATGCCACGACGTTGGTTGTTGAGTGGTGTGCATTTTTCTAACTACACTAATGTTCTGATGAGTTGAACGGGAAAGCCAAAACGATTGCTGGTTTCTGATTGCTTCGGTTCTGGTGAGTGTGTATCTTGTGTGATTCAAACCCATGTCATTTGTATTGGGCGTTTTTTTATTTCCCATGTTGGCTACGACGTAATATGCAACAACTTCCCATTTTATTGTGATTTTGTGTCTTCCTCACCCGTCACGCCATGACCCAGTTTCAACTGTCGGAGAAAGTTACTCCGAGTTATATGAAATTCAAGGACAAGCGACTCCACACCCGTTTCATGTAGTACCAGCTGTGATACTAATAGTTTATATATCAGCCTTTTATATTAGCCAGCCGGATTCTAAAAGTAAATCCTCTTGTTAATTACGTGTGTTTAATTAGTCTTGTTACCATGGTATTTATAGAGCCAATCACGACATAGTATTTTCATAGACATGGCCAATCACTGATCGTAAGTTTGTCCTTCAAGCTTTCCCGCCTTTTTTCACTCTGTTTTTGTGGGCTATGTTTCCTATGACGTTCGATTTAAGGGTATATAAGAATGAAACACACGGTTCTCGATATGTATTTCTTCAGTTTGTAACTCGTTACTATGTTCCAGCATTCGCTGTTGAATAAACCATTAGTTTATTAGTTTCTTAGACGAATTGCTGTCTCCGTGTCTGACATTTGTATATACCCCCGCTCAAGGAGTCCGGTTTTTAACTGCATTCCCCCACATCAACCACACAGCCATTTTGCAACGAAGTGCGTGACTCTTGGCGTGACCCGACTGACTATATGATCGTTCTGATCAACTGTTAATCCAGGATTTATTACCGTTATTATCATTATATTGTCACATGATTTGTTTTACCTTATGTGTAATGTCTTAAGTATCTTTATTTCCACATTGGACATGGCAGTCACACACATTCTTGTTTATGCATTTACTTAAGGTAGAGATGCATGTTTGTGGGCACTTGGGAGTCAATTTTTTTTTTGCTTTTTATCATCCAAACAGTCTTGGGTATAGACTGTTAAAATTTTGTAGAATTGTGAATAGTTGAACATACTCAAAAAACGATTTTAAAATATAGATAACAGGTGCAAACATTCTCTTTTTTGAATGCTTAGCAAGATTCAGCAAGGCTGTACATAAATAATAAAAAAGAAATATGGTGAAAAAAAGAAATGATGGGATCTCCACATTATGCACTATATTTAACTTTTAACAATATGATAATACATTTCAATTTGGAACTGTTACAGCCATTTTAATTATGAGCATTAGTAAACTTCTTACTGAGTGAATTGTTATGCAAATTAGCAATTATCTCAGCTTCTTTTTAGTGCACATCCCAGAACTTTAAAAAAAATAGCTCCTAGACGCTTTGACTTTTTGTTTTGAAATTTTCACAACTGATTGACAATGTGTTTATCTTCAAAACACCGTCTGGCATTGTTTTTGGTTGCACAATGTTGCATCAATCGTACAGACAACTAGCCTGGGTGTTAATTTATGCATAAACTTTAAGTAGTGAAATTTGAGCTGCTGCCCTGCAAAATTGACAACAAAATTTTAAAATTCATACAATAAACTTTTCGAAAATATATAGTTTTGTAGACAAGGGAGGTCATCTTGGTTTCCTAATTAACTAATTAAAATATCTGTTAGGTAAACTGCATCTCTACCTTAAATCACTGACTGACCAGTTATTGTCTGATAACAGGGTCCAGCATTTCAGTAATGGCCAGTGCATAATATACAATGAATTTGTTTACAGTTTTTTAGAGAGTGGTGCTGATATTATAGAGTCTGGTACATACCAGGTAAGAATCTATGACATGAATGTCCACATTTATCAATTTATAAAACAATCCAAATGGAAAAAATTAAATACCCTTTATTTTTGTTATTATAATTATATATTAATTTTATTGTCAGGCGAGTGTTTATGGCTTTCAGAAGTATTTAGGATTGAGTGTGGATGAAAGTAAACAATTGGTTGCCAAGGGGATTCAGCTGGCTAAAGAATCCAGAGATGAATTCTGGGAAGACTGCAAGAGGTCAGGAGCTGATAAAGGTCAATGTACACTTATGTTGTTCTTCAACTTGTAACCACCATCATACCAGCATGCATTCAAGAACATTATTCTGTGAAAAAGACTTAATGGCTTTATCATGTGTCTAACAGTTATCAGTATCTCTGGGAACACATTGCATAATTCCCTAAGTTGTGTGCATGTTTCTATGCACTGTAAATCTTGTTATATTAAACCACTGGTAACATTAATATTGGTGTATTGAGTTGGACCAATTCTAGCTGTTCACAATTATTTTCTATGCTATTGGACATACCAGGACAATAATGTAGTATACTTGACAGATTGTTCACACATTATCATGTTATGACTTGGTTACCAATACAGTAATGTGGTGTTTATGTCAGACCCAATTCCAGTATTATAAAGCCAACATATTCTCTGTATTTTTTGAGACAGATCGGTGCTATCCATTGGTAGCTGGTTGTGTTGGTCCATATGCTGTTAAAGTATTAAATGTGGAAGAGTATTCAGGTACATATGTGGATACTACGTCAATTTCAGTAAGTCATAAATGATAAAGGTCATGTATGTACCCACTCTAGGAATTCAATGCATAGACTGCAGATAACTGATTGATGGGAGTGAAGTGAAGCTAAAGTACAAGCAATTGTCTGTATTTTATTTATGTATTATCTTTATTGCACAGTACCTTCAGATTATTGTAAACTATTGTAAATAAATAAATACAGTGATCCCTTGCTAAGTCGCGGATCCAAACAAAAAACGTGACTTGCCAAAGGGTCTCATGAAAGAATAGAACGTTTGGGTACCATCCAACTACCCCTGACTTAGGGACAACGTCAAAATTTCAATGTAGGATAAAAAACTGAATTCCTTTAGTTTTTTCCCAACCCCCCCTACCCCCCACTGAAACTTAATTAATAAATATTGACCATTAAATACAAATTGATAATCGGACTGTAGTATGGCATAGCAGTTGGTTGTCAAGTGGTTGTAAAAAGACTTCACACACGGACCAAATCATTTTCTCGTCTTGAATGTTTTTCTTTCATTTTCTGTTTTTTTTTGTCCATGATTGGATCGAAAAAAAATCGAGCTACAAATACTCCAAGATTTTTTTGACTTCATTAAAAAATAAAATCGTTTTTGTAGGATGGAAACTTTGAGGTCAAAACCCCCCACCCCCAAACTAAAGCAATAAAGTTTTTTATCCGACATCGATCCTTTGACATTGTCCCTTAGATGATATCGCATCAACTTACTGATCGAGATTGTCACACGCAACGTAATATTACTGTAATTAGTATAGTACAGGTGTGATGGTTCAAATACCAAAATGGCAACAGTAACAGAAGACTTCCCTGGCGGCGATGATAAAATACGAACACGGAGCCAACAGATGAGGTTTCAACTGGTACTGGTATTATTATACTCTGCAAACATCAAGTACAATAACGCGGTAAAACTCCACTACTCCAATGACTAGATAATTAAACTCCAATACAATTCAACGAGATCCCCGATCTGATCTCAGTGCTGAACAACTCCCCTATATATACCCACACTGTCTATAAATAGACCATTACATCAGCATACATAATGAGTCTGGAACTTACTACCAATTTCTAGAATGTTTCATTACCTTCTATTGCCTCCTACATTGTTCTATTACCTATTCAACCAGTTTCTAAAAAAATCTAGAATATTCCACCCAGACACAGTACGG
>NW_003121785.1:0-17910 GCF_000003605.2 Saccoglossus kowalevskii | reverse complement strand
GTTACATAGAGCTTGGCTGGCACTACATTACATAGAGCTTGGCTGACACTACATTACATAGAGCTAGGCTGACACTACATTACATAGAGCTAGGCTGGCACTACGTTACATAGAGCTAGGCTGGCACTACATTACATAGAGCTTGGCTGGCACTACATTACATAGAGCTAGGCTGACACTACATTACATAGAGCTAGGCTGGCACTACGTTACATAGAGCTTGGCTGGCACTACATTACATAGAGCTAGGCTGACACTACATTACATAGAGCTTGGCTGGCACTACGTTACATAGAGCTAGGCTGGCACTACATTACATAGAGCTTGGCTGACACTACATTACATAGAGCTTGGCTGGCACTACATTACATAGAGCTAGGCTGACACTACATTACATAGAGCTAGGCTGACACTACATTACATAGAGCTTGGCTGGCACTACATTACATAGAGCTAGGCTGGCACTACATTACATAGAGCTTGGCTGGCACTACATTACATAGAGCTAGGCTGACACTACATTACATAGAGCTAGGCTGACACTACATTACATAGAGCTAGGCTGACACTACATTACATAGAGCTTGGCTGGCACTACATTACATAGAGCTTGGCTGACACTACATTACATAGAGCTTGGCTGGCACTACATTACATAGAGCTAGGCTGACACTACATTACATAGAGCTAGGCTGACACTACATTACATAGAGCTAGGCTGGCACTACATTACATAGAGCTAGGCTGACACTACATTACATAGAGCTAGGCTGACACTACATTACATAGAGCTTGGCTGGCACTACATTACATAGAGCTAGGCTGACACTACATTACATAGAGCTAGGCTGACACTACATTACATAGAGCTAGGCTGGCACTACATTACATAGAGCTAGGCTGACACTACATTACATAGAGCTTGGCTGGCACTACATTACATAGAGCTAGGCTGACACTACATTACATAGAGCTAGGCTGGCACTACATTACATAGAGCTAGGCTGACACTACATTACATAGAGCTTGGCTGGCACTACATTACATAGAGCTAGGCTGGCACTACATTACATAGAGCTAGGCTGACACTACATTACATAGAGCTTGGCTGGCACTACATTACATAGAGCTAGGCTGACACTACATTACATAGAGCTAGGCTGGCACTACATTACATAGAGCTAGGCTGACACTACATTACATAGAGCTAGGCTGACACTACATTACATAGAGCTAGGCTGACACTACATTACATAGAGCTTGGCTGGCACTACATTACATAGAGCTAGGCTGACACTACATTACATAGAGCTAGGCTGGCACTACATTACATAGAGCTTGGCTGGCACTACATTACATAGAGCTAGGCTGGCACTACATTACATAGAGCTAGGCTGACACTACATTACATAGAGCTAGGCTGACACTACATTACATAGAGCTAGGCTGGCACTACATTACATAGAGCTAGGCTGACACTACATTACATAGAGCTTGGCTGACACTACATTACATAGAGCTAGGCTGACACTACATTACATAGAGCTTGGCTGACACTACATTACATAGAGCTAGGCTGACACTACATTACATAGAGCTAGGCTGACACTACATTACATAGAGCTAGGCTGGCACTACATTACATAGAGCTAGGCTGACACTACATTACATAGAGCTAGGCTGACACTACATTACATAGAGCTAGGCTGGCACTACATTACATAGAGCTAGGCTGGCACTACATTACATAGAGCTAGGCTGGCACTACATTACATAGAGCTAGGCTGACACTACATTACATAGAGCTAGGCTGGCACTACATTACATAGAGCTAGGCTGGCACTACATTACATAGAGCTTGGCTGGCACTACATTACATAGAGCTTGGCTGGCACTACATTACATAGAGCTAGGCTGGCACTACATTACATAGAGCTAGGCTGACACTACATTACATAGAGCTTGGCTGGCACTACATTACATAGAGCTAGGCTGACACTACATTACATAGAGCTAGGCTGACACTACATTACATAGAGCTAGGCTGGCACTACATTACATAGAGCTAGGCTGACACTACATTACATAGAGCTAGGCTGACACTACATTACATAGAGCTAGGCTGACACTACATTACATAGAGCTAGGCTGACACTACATTACATAGAGCTAGGCTGACACTACATTACATAGAGCTAGGCTGACACTACATTACATAGAGCTAGGCTGACACTACATTACATAGAGCTTGGCTGACACTACATTACATAGAGCTAGGCTGACACTACATTACATAGAGCTAGGCTGACACTACATTACATAGAGCTAGGCTGACACTACATTACATAGAGCTAGGCTGACACTACATTACATAGAGCTAGGCTGACACTACATTACATAGAGCTTGGCTGGCACTACATTACATAGAGCTTGGCTGACACTACATTACATAGAGCTAGGCTGGCACTACGTTACATAGAGCTTGGCTGACACTACATTACATAGAGCTTGGCTGACACTACGTTACATAGAGCTAGGCTGACACTACATTACATAGAGCTAGGCTGGCACTACATTACATAGAGCTTGGCTGGCACTACATTACATAGAGCTAGGCTGACACTACATTACATAGAGCTAGGCTGGCACTACATTACATAGAGCTAGGCTGGCACTACATTACATAGAGCTTGGCTGGCACTACATTACATAGAGCTAGGCTGACACTACATTACATAGAGCTAGGCTGGCACTACATTACATAGAGCTTGGCTGGCACTACATTACATAGAGCTAGGCTGGCACTACATTACATAGAGCTTGGCTGGCACTACATTACATAGAGCTTGGCTGACACTACATTACATAGAGCTTGGCTGGCACTACATTACATAGAGCTTGGCTGGCACTACATTACATAGAGCTAGGCTGGCACTACATTACATAGAGCTTGGCTGGCACTACATTACATAGAGCTTGGCTGGCACTACATTAGATAGAGCTTGGCTGGCACTACATTACATAGAGCTTGGCTGGCACTACATTACATAGAGCTAGGCTGGCACTACATTACATAGAGCTTGGCTGGCACTATGTTACATAGAGCTTGGCTGGCACTACATTACATAGAGCTTGGCTGACACTACATTACATAGAGCTAGGCTGACACTACATTACATAGAGCTAGGCTGGCACTACGTTACATAGAGCTAGGCTGGCACTACATTACATAGAGCTTGGCTGGCACTACATTACATAGAGCTAGGCTGACACTACATTACATAGAGCTAGGCTGGCACTACGTTACATAGAGCTTGGCTGGCACTACATTACATAGAGCTAGGCTGACACTACATTACATAGAGCTTGGCTGGCACTACGTTACATAGAGCTAGGCTGGCACTACATTACATAGAGCTTGGCTGACACTACATTACATAGAGCTTGGCTGGCACTACATTACATAGAGCTAGGCTGACACTACATTACATAGAGCTAGGCTGACACTACATTACATAGAGCTTGGCTGGCACTACATTACATAGAGCTTGGCTGGCACTACATTACATAGAGCTTGGCTGGCACTACATTAGATAGAGCTTGGCTGGCACTACATTACATAGAGCTTGGCTGGCACTACATTACATAGAGCTAGGCTGGCACTACATTACATAGAGCTTGGCTGGCACTATGTTACATAGAGCTTGGCTGGCACTACATTACATAGAGCTTGGCTGACACTACATTACATAGAGCTAGGCTGACACTACATTACATAGAGCTAGGCTGGCACTACGTTACATAGAGCTAGGCTGGCACTACATTACATAGAGCTTGGCTGGCACTACATTACATAGAGCTAGGCTGACACTACATTACATAGAGCTAGGCTGGCACTACGTTACATAGAGCTTGGCTGGCACTACATTACATAGAGCTAGGCTGACACTACATTACATAGAGCTTGGCTGGCACTACGTTACATAGAGCTAGGCTGGCACTACATTACATAGAGCTTGGCTGACACTACATTACATAGAGCTTGGCTGGCACTACATTACATAGAGCTAGGCTGACACTACATTACATAGAGCTAGGCTGACACTACATTACATAGAGCTTGGCTGGCACTACATTACATAGAGCTTGGCTGGCACTACATTACATAGAGCTTGGCTGGCACTACATTAGATAGAGCTTGGCTGGCACTACATTACATAGAGCTTGGCTGGCACTACATTACATAGAGCTAGGCTGGCACTACATTACATAGAGCTTGGCTGGCACTATGTTACATAGAGCTTGGCTGGCACTACATTACATAGAGCTTGGCTGACACTACATTACATAGAGCTAGGCTGACACTACATTACATAGAGCTAGGCTGGCACTACGTTACATAGAGCTAGGCTGGCACTACATTACATAGAGCTTGGCTGGCACTACATTACATAGAGCTAGGCTGACACTACATTACATAGAGCTAGGCTGGCACTACGTTACATAGAGCTTGGCTGGCACTACATTACATAGAGCTAGGCTGACACTACATTACATAGAGCTTGGCTGGCACTACGTTACATAGAGCTAGGCTGGCACTACATTACATAGAGCTTGGCTGACACTACATTACATAGAGCTTGGCTGGCACTACATTACATAGAGCTAGGCTGACACTACATTACATAGAGCTAGGCTGACACTACATTACATAGAGCTTGGCTGGCACTACATTACATAGAGCTTGGCTGGCACTACATTACATAGAGCTTGGCTGGCACTACATTAGATAGAGCTTGGCTGGCACTACATTACATAGAGCTTGGCTGGCACTACATTACATAGAGCTAGGCTGGCACTACATTACATAGAGCTTGGCTGGCACTATGTTACATAGAGCTTGGCTGGCACTACATTACATAGAGCTTGGCTGACACTACATTACATAGAGCTAGGCTGACACTACATTACATAGAGCTAGGCTGGCACTACGTTACATAGAGCTAGGCTGGCACTACATTACATAGAGCTTGGCTGGCACTACATTACATAGAGCTAGGCTGACACTACATTACATAGAGCTAGGCTGGCACTACGTTACATAGAGCTTGGCTGGCACTACATTACATAGAGCTAGGCTGACACTACATTACATAGAGCTTGGCTGGCACTACGTTACATAGAGCTAGGCTGGCACTACATTACATAGAGCTTGGCTGACACTACATTACATAGAGCTTGGCTGGCACTACATTACATAGAGCTAGGCTGACACTACATTACATAGAGCTAGGCTGACACTACATTACATAGAGCTTGGCTGGCACTACATTACATAGAGCTTGGCTGGCACTACATTACATAGAGCTTGGCTGGCACTACATTACATAGAGCTAGGCTGACACTACATTACATAGAGCTAGGCTGACACTACATTACATAGAGCTAGGCTGACACTACATTACATAGAGCTTGGCTGGCACTACATTACATAGAGCTTGGCTGACACTACATTACATAGAGCTTGGCTGACACTACATTACATAGAGCTTGGCTGGCACTACATTACATAGAGCTAGGCTGGCACTACATTACATAGAGCTTGGCTGGCACTACATTACATAGAGCTTGGCTGGCACTACATTACATAGAGCTAGGCTGGCACTACATTACATAGAGCTTGGCTGGCACTACATTACATAGAGCTAGGCTGGCACTACATTACATAGAGCTTGGCTGGCACTACATTACATAGAGCTAGGCTGACACTACATTACATAGAGCTTGGCTGGCACTACATTACATAGAGCTAGGCTGGCACTACATTACATAGAGCTTGGCTGACACTACATTACATAGAGCTAGGCTGGCACTACATTACATAGAGCTTGGCTGGCACTACATTACATAGAGCTTGGCTGGCACTACATTACATAGAGCTTGGCTGGCACTACATTACATAGAGCTTGGCTGGCACTACATTACATAGAGCTTGGCTGGCACTACATTACATAGAGCTAGGCTGGCACTACATTACATAGAGCTTGGCTGGCACTACATTACATAGAGCTTGGCTGGCACTACATTACATAGAGCTTGGCTGGCACTACATTACATAGAGCTAGGCTGGCACTACATTACATAGAGCTTGGCTGACACTACATTACATAGAGCTAGGCTGGCACTACATTACATAGAGCTTGGCTGACACTACATTACATAGAGCTTGGCTGGCACTACATTACATAGAGCTTGGCTGACACTACATTACATAGAGCTTGGCTGGCACTACATTACATAGAGCTAGGCTGGCACTACATTACATAGAGCTTGGCTGACACTACATTACATAGAGCTTGGCTGGCACTACATTACATAGAGCTTGGCTGACACTACATTACATAGAGCTTGGCTGGCACTACATTACATAGAGCTAGGCTGACACTACATTACATAGAGCTAGGCTGGCACTACATTACATAGAGCTTGGCTGACACTACATTACATAGAGCTTGGCTGACACTACATTACATAGAGCTAGGCTGACACTACATTACATAGAGCTAGGCTGGCACTACATTACATAGAGCTTGGCTGGCACTACATTACATAGAGCTTGGCTGGCACTACATTACATAGAGCTTGGCTGACACTACATTACATAGAGCTAGGCTGGCACTACGTTACATAGAGCTTGGCTGACACTACATTACATAGAGCTTGGCTGACACTACGTTACATAGAGCTAGGCTGACACTACATTACATAGAGCTAGGCTGGCACTACATTACATAGAGCTTGGCTGGCACTACATTACATAGAGCTAGGCTGACACTACATTACATAGAGCTAGGCTGGCACTACATTACATAGAGCTAGGCTGGCACTACATTACATAGAGCTTGGCTGGCACTACATTACATAGAGCTAGGCTGACACTACATTACATAGAGCTAGGCTGGCACTACATTACATAGAGCTTGGCTGGCACTACATTACATAGAGCTAGGCTGGCACTACATTACATAGAGCTTGGCTGGCACTACATTACATAGAGCTTGGCTGACACTACATTACATAGAGCTTGGCTGGCACTACATTACATAGAGCTTGGCTGGCACTACATTACATAGAGCTAGGCTGGCACTACATTACATAGAGCTTGGCTGGCACTACATTACATAGAGCTTGGCTGGCACTACATTAGATAGAGCTTGGCTGGCACTACATTACATAGAGCTAGGCTGGCACTACATTACATAGAGCTAGGCTGGCACTACATTACATAGAGCTAGGCTGGCACTACATTACATAGAGCTAGGCTGACACTACATTACATAGAGCTTGGCTGGCACTACATTACATAGAGCTAGGCTGACACTACATTACATAGAGCTTGGCTGACACTACATTACATAGAGCTAGGCTGGCACTACATTACATAGAGCTTGGCTGGCACTACATTACATAGAGCTAGGCTGGCACTACATTACATAGAGCTAGGCTGACACTACATTACATAGAGCTTGGCTGGCACTACATTACATAGAGCTTGGCTGACACTACATTACATAGAGCTTGGCTGGCACTACATTACATAGAGCTTGGCTGGCACTACATTACATAGAGCTTGGCTGGCACTACATTACATAGAGCTAGGCTGGCACTACATTACATAGAGCTAGGCTGGCACTACATTACATAGAGCTTGGCTGGCACTACATTACATAGAGCTTGGCTGGCACTACATTACATAGAGCTTGGCTGGCACTACATTACATAGAGCTAGGCTGACACTACATTACATAGAGCTTGGCTGGCACTACATTACATAGAGCTTGGCTGGCACTACATTACATAGAGCTTGGCTGGCACTACATTACATAGAGCTAGGCTGGCACTACATTACATAGAGCTTGGCTGGCACTACATTACATAGAGCTAGGCTGGCACTACATTACATAGAGCTAGGCTGGCACTACATTACATAGAGCTTGGCTGGCACTACATTACATAGAGCTTGGCTGACACTACATTACATAGAGCTTGGCTGACACTACATTACATAGAGCTTGGCTGGCACTACATTACATAGAGCTAGGCTGGCACTACATTACATAGAGCTTGGCTGGCACTACATTACATAGAGCTTGGCTGGCACTACATTACATAGAGCTAGGCTGGCACTACATTACATAGAGCTTGGCTGGCACTACATTACATAGAGCTAGGCTGGCACTACATTACATAGAGCTTGGCTGGCACTACATTACATAGAGCTAGGCTGACACTACATTACATAGAGCTTGGCTGGCACTACATTACATAGAGCTAGGCTGGCACTACATTACATAGAGCTTGGCTGACACTACATTACATAGAGCTAGGCTGGCACTACATTACATAGAGCTTGGCTGGCACTACATTACATAGAGCTTGGCTGGCACTACATTACATAGAGCTTGGCTGGCACTACATTACATAGAGCTTGGCTGGCACTACATTACATAGAGCTTGGCTGGCACTACATTACATAGAGCTAGGCTGGCACTACATTACATAGAGCTTGGCTGGCACTACATTACATAGAGCTTGGCTGGCACTACATTACATAGAGCTTGGCTGGCACTACATTACATAGAGCTTGGCTGGCACTACATTACATAGAGCTTGGCTGGCACTACATTACATAGAGCTTGGCTGGCACTACATTACATAGAGCTTGGCTGGCACTACATTACATAGAGCTTGGCTGGCACTACATTACATAGAGCTTGGCTGGCACTACATTACATAGAGCTTGGCTGGCACTACATTACATAGAGCTAGGCTGGCACTACATTACATAGAGCTAGGCTGGCACTACATTACATAGAGCTAGGCTGACACTACATTACATAGAGCTAGGCTGACACTACATTACATAGAGCTAGGCTGACACTACATTACATAGAGCTAGGCTGGCACTACATTACATAGAGCTAGGCTGGCACTACATTACATAGAGCTTGGCTGACACTACATTACATAGAGCTTGGCTGGCACTACATTACATAGAGCTAGGCTGGCACTACATTACATAGAGCTAGGCTGACACTACATTACATAGAGCTAGGCTGACACTACATTACATAGAGCTTGGCTGACACTACATTACATAGAGCTAGGCTGACACTACATTACATAGAGCTAGGCTGGCACTACATTACATAGAGCTAGGCTGGCACTACATTACATAGAGCTAGGCTGACACTACATTACATAGAGCTTGGCTGACACTACATTACATAGAGCTAGGCTGACACTACATTACATAGAGCTTGGCTGGCACTACATTACATAGAGCTAGGCTGGCACTACATTACATAGAGCTAGGCTGACACTACATTACATAGAGCTTGGCTGGCACTACATTACATAGAGCTTGGCTGACACTACATTACATAGAGCTAGGCTGACACTACATTACATAGAGCTTGGCTGGCACTACATTACATAGAGCTTGGCTGGCACTACATTACATAGAGCTTGGCTGGCACTACATTACATAGAGCTAGGCTGGCACTACATTACATAGAGCTTGGCTGGCACTACATTACATAGAGCTTGGCTGGCACTACATTACATAGAGCTTGGCTGGCACTACATTACATAGAGCTAGGCTGGCACTACATTACATAGAGCTTGGCTGACACTACATTACATAGAGCTAGGCTGGCACTACATTACATAGAGCTTGGCTGACACTACATTACATAGAGCTTGGCTGGCACTACATTACATAGAGCTTGGCTGACACTACATTACATAGAGCTTGGCTGGCACTACATTACATAGAGCTAGGCTGGCACTACATTACATAGAGCTTGGCTGACACTACATTACATAGAGCTTGGCTGGCACTACATTACATAGAGCTTGGCTGACACTACATTACATAGAGCTTGGCTGGCACTACATTACATAGAGCTAGGCTGACACTACATTACATAGAGCTAGGCTGGCACTACATTACATAGAGCTTGGCTGACACTACATTACATAGAGCTTGGCTGACACTACATTACATAGAGCTAGGCTGACACTACATTACATAGAGCTAGGCTGGCACTACATTACATAGAGCTTGGCTGGCACTACATTACATAGAGCTTGGCTGGCACTACATTACATAGAGCTTGGCTGACACTACATTACATAGAGCTAGGCTGGCACTACGTTACATAGAGCTTGGCTGACACTACATTACATAGAGCTTGGCTGACACTACGTTACATAGAGCTAGGCTGACACTACATTACATAGAGCTAGGCTGGCACTACATTACATAGAGCTTGGCTGGCACTACATTACATAGAGCTAGGCTGGCACTACATTACATAGAGCTAGGCTGACACTACATTACATAGAGCTAGGCTGACACTACATTACATAGAGCTAGGCTGGCACTACATTACATAGAGCTAGGCTGACACTACATTACATAGAGCTTGGCTGACACTACATTACATAGAGCTAGGCTGACACTACATTACATAGAGCTTGGCTGACACTACATTACATAGAGCTAGGCTGACACTACATTACATAGAGCTAGGCTGACACTACATTACATAGAGCTAGGCTGGCACTACATTACATAGAGCTAGGCTGACACTACATTACATAGAGCTAGGCTGACACTACATTACATAGAGCTAGGCTGACACTACATTACATAGAGCTAGGCTGACACTACATTACATAGAGCTAGGCTGACACTACATTACATAGAGCTAGGCTGACACTACATTACATAGAGCTAGGCTGACACTACATTACATAGAGCTAGGCTGGCACTACATTACATAGAGCTAGGCTGGCACTACATTACATAGAGCTAGGCTGGCACTACATTACATAGAGCTAGGCTGACACTACATTACATAGAGCTAGGCTGGCACTACATTACATAGAGCTAGGCTGGCACTACATTACATAGAGCTTGGCTGGCACTACATTACATAGAGCTTGGCTGGCACTACATTACATAGAGCTAGGCTGGCACTACATTACATAGAGCTAGGCTGACACTACATTACATAGAGCTTGGCTGGCACTACATTACATAGAGCTAGGCTGACACTACATTACATAGAGCTAGGCTGACACTACATTACATAGAGCTAGGCTGGCACTACATTACATAGAGCTAGGCTGACACTACATTACATAGAGCTAGGCTGGCACTACATTACATAGAGCTAGGCTGGCACTACATTACATAGAGCTTGGCTGGCACTACATTACATAGAGCTTGGCTGGCACTACATTACATAGAGCTAGGCTGGCACTACATTACATAGAGCTAGGCTGACACTACATTACATAGAGCTTGGCTGGCACTACATTACATAGAGCTAGGCTGACACTACATTACATAGAGCTAGGCTGACACTACATTACATAGAGCTAGGCTGGCACTACATTACATAGAGCTAGGCTGACACTACATTACATAGAGCTAGGCTGACACTACATTACATAGAGCTAGGCTGACACTACATTACATAGAGCTAGGCTGACACTACATTACATAGAGCTAGGCTGACACTACATTACATAGAGCTAGGCTGACACTACATTACATAGAGCTAGGCTGACACTACATTACATAGAGCTTGGCTGACACTACATTACATAGAGCTAGGCTGACACTACATTACATAGAGCTAGGCTGACACTACATTACATAGAGCTAGGCTGACACTACATTACATAGAGCTAGGCTGACACTACATTACATAGAGCTAGGCTGACACTACATTACATAGAGCTTGGCTGGCACTACATTACATAGAGCTTGGCTGGCACTACATTACATAGAGCTAGGCTGGCACTACATTACATAGAGCTAGGCTGACACTACATTACATAGAGCTTGGCTGACACTACATTACATAGAGCTAGGCTGACACTACATTACATAGAGCTAGGCTGGCACTACATTACATAGAGCTAGGCTGACACTACATTACATAGAGCTAGGCTGACACTACATTACATAGAGCTAGGCTGACACTACATTACATAGAGCTAGGCTGACACTACATTACATAGAGCTAGGCTGGCACTACATTACATAGAGCTAGGCTGGCACTACATTACATAGAGCTAGGCTGACACTACATTACATAGAGCTTGGCTGACACTACATTACATAGAGCTAGGCTGACACTACATTACATAGAGCTTGGCTGGCACTACATTACATAGAGCTAGGCTGGCACTACATTACATAGAGCTAGGCTGACACTACATTACATAGAGCTTGGCTGGCACTACATTACATAGAGCTTGGCTGACACTACATTACATAGAGCTAGGCTGACACTACATTACATAGAGCTTGGCTGGCACTACATTACATAGAGCTTGGCTGGCACTACATTACATAGAGCTTGGCTGGCACTACATTACATAGAGCTTGGCTGGCACTACATTACATAGAGCTTGGCTGGCACTACATTACATAGAGCTTGGCTGGCACTACATTACATAGAGCTAGGCTGGCACTACATTACATAGAGCTAGGCTGGCACTACATTACATAGAGCTAGGCTGGCACTACATTACATAGAGCTAGGCTGACACTACATTACATAGAGCTTGGCTGGCACTACATTACATAGAGCTAGGCTGACACTACATTACATAGAGCTAGGCTGGCACTACATTACATAGAGCTTGGCTGGCACTACATTACATAGAGCTTGGCTGGCACTACATTACATAGAGCTAGGCTGGCACTACATTACATAGAGCTAGGCTGGCACTACATTACATAGAGCTTGGCTGACACTACATTACATAGAGCTAGGCTGGCACTACATTACATAGAGCTAGGCTGGCACTACATTACATAGAGCTTGGCTGGCACTACATTACATAGAGCTAGGCTGACACTACATTACATAGAGCTAGGCTGACACTACATTACATAGAGCTAGGCTGGCACTACATTACATAGAGCTTGGCTGGCACTACATTACATAGAGCTTGGCTGGCACTACATTACATAGAGCTTGGCTGGCACTACATTACATAGAGCTTGGCTGGCACTACATTACATAGAGCTTGGCTGGCACTACATTACATAGAGCTAGGCTGGCACTACATTACATAGAGCTAGGCTGGCACTACATTACATAGAGCTAGGCTGGCACTACATTACATAGAGCTAGGCTGACACTACATTACATAGAGCTTGGCTGGCACTACATTACATAGAGCTAGGCTGACACTACATTACATAGAGCTTGGCTGACACTACATTACATAGAGCTAGGCTGGCACTACATTACATAGAGCTTGGCTGGCACTACATTACATAGAGCTAGGCTGGCACTACATTACATAGAGCTAGGCTGACACTACATTACATAGAGCTTGGCTGGCACTACATTACATAGAGCTTGGCTGACACTACATTACATAGAGCTTGGCTGGCACTACATTACATAGAGCTTGGCTGGCACTACATTACATAGAGCTTGGCTGGCACTACATTACATAGAGCTAGGCTGGCACTACATTACATAGAGCTAGGCTGGCACTACATTACATAGAGCTTGGCTGGCACTACATTACATAGAGCTTGGCTGGCACTACATTACATAGAGCTTGGCTGGCACTACATTACATAGAGCTAGGCTGACACTACATTACATAGAGCTTGGCTGGCACTACATTACATAGAGCTTGGCTGGCACTACATTACATAGAGCTTGGCTGGCACTACATTACATAGAGCTAGGCTGGCACTACATTACATAGAGCTTGGCTGGCACTACATTACATAGAGCTTGGCTGGCACTACATTACATAGAGCTTGGCTGGCACTACATTACATAGAGCTTGGCTGGCACTACATTACATAGAGCTTGGCTGGCACTACATTACATAGAGCTTGGCTGACACTACATTACATAGAGCTTGGCTGGCACTACATTACATAGAGCTAGGCTGACACTACATTACATAGAGCTAGGCTGGCACTACATTACATAGAGCTAGGCTGACACTACATTACATAGAGCTTGGCTGGCACTACATTACATAGAGCTTGGCTGACACTACATTACATAGAGCTTGGCTGGCACTACATTACATAGAGCTTGGCTGGCACTACATTACATAGAGCTTGGCTGACACTACATTACATAGAGCTTGGCTGGCACTACATTACATAGAGCTAGGCTGACACTACATTACATAGAGCTAGGCTGGCACTACATTACATAGAGCTTGGCTGACACTACATTACATAGAGCTAGGCTGACACTACATTACATAGAGCTAGGCTGGCACTACATTACATAGAGCTTGGCTGGCACTACATTACATAGAGCTAGGCTGGCACTACATTACATAGAGCTAGGCTGGCACTACATTACATAGAGCTAGGCTGGCACTACATTACATAGAGCTAGGCTGACACTACATTACATAGAGCTTGGCTGGCACTACATTACATAGAGCTAGGCTGACACTACATTACATAGAGCTAGGCTGGCACTACATTACATAGAGCTTGGCTGGCACTACATTACATAGAGCTTGGCTGGCACTACATTACATAGAGCTTGGCTGGCACTACATTACATAGAGCTTGGCTGGCACTACATTACATAGAGCTTGGCTGGCACTACATTACATAGAGCTAGGCTGGCACTACATTACATAGAGCTAGGCTGGCACTACATTACATAGAGCTAGGCTGGCACTACATTACATAGAGCTAGGCTGACACTACATTACATAGAGCTAGGCTGGCACTACATTACATAGAGCTAGGCTGGCACTACATTACATAGAGCTTGGCTGGCACTACATTACATAGAGCTAGGCTGGCACTACATTACATAGAGCTTGGCTGGCACTACATTACATAGAGCTGGGCTGGCACTACATTACATAGAGCTTGGCTGGCACTACATTACATAGAGATTGGCTGGCACTACATTACATAGAGCTTGGCTGGCACTACATTACATAGAGCTTGGCTGACACTACATTACATAGAGCTTGGCTGGCACTACATTACATAGAGCTAGGCTGACACTACATTACATAGAGCTAGGCTGGCACTACATTACATAGAGCTAGGCTGACACTACATTACATAGAGCTTGGCTGGCACTACATTACATAGAGCTTGGCTGACACTACATTACATAGAGCTTGGCTGGCACTACATTACATAGAGCTTGGCTGGCACTACATTACATAGAGCTTGGCTGACACTACATTACATAGAGCTTGGCTGGCACTACATTACATAGAGCTAGGCTGACACTACATTACATAGAGCTAGGCTGGCACTACATTACATAGAGCTTGGCTGACACTACATTACATAGAGCTAGGCTGACACTACATTACATAGAGCTAGGCTGGCACTACATTACATAGAGCTAGGCTGACACTACATTACATAGAGCTAGGCTGACACTACATTACATAGAGCTTGGCTGGCACTACATTACATAGAGCTTGGCTGGCACTACATTACATAGAGCTAGGCTGACACTACATTACATAGAGCTAGGCTGGCACTACATTACATAGAGCTAGGCTGACACTACATTACATAGAGCTTGGCTGGCACTACATTACATAGAGCTTGGCTGACACTACATTACATAGAGCTTGGCTGGCACTACATTACATAGAGCTTGGCTGGCACTACATTACATAGAGCTTGGCTGACACTACATTACATAGAGCTTGGCTGGCACTACATTACATAGAGCTAGGCTGACACTACATTACATAGAGCTAGGCTGGCACTACATTACATAGAGCTTGGCTGACACTACATTACATAGAGCTAGGCTGACACTACATTACATAGAGCTAGGCTGGCACTACATTACATAGAGCTAGGCTGACACTACATTACATAGAGCTAGGCTGACACTACATTACATAGAGCTAGGCTGGCACTACATTACATAGAGCTTGGCTGGCACTACATTACATAGAGCTAGGCTGACACTACATTACATAGAGCTAGGCTGGCACTACATTACATAGAGCTTGGCTGGCACTACATTACATAGAGCTAGGCTGGCACTACATTACATAGAGCTTGGCTGACACTACATTACATAGAGCTAGGCTGACACTACATTACATAGAGCTAGGCTGACACTACATTACATAGAGCTAGGCTGACACTACATTACATAGAGCTAGGCTGGCACTACATTACATAGAGCTTGGCTGGCACTACATTACATAGAGCTAGGCTGACACTACATTACATAGAGCTAGGCTGGCACTACATTACATAGAGCTTGGCTGGCACTACATTACATAGAGCTAGGCTGGCACTACATTACATAGAGCTAGGCTGACACTACATTACATAGAGCTAGGCTGGCACTACATTACATAGAGCTAGGCTGACACTACATTACATAGAGCTAGGCTGGCACTACATTACATAGAGCTTGGCTGGCACTACATTACATAGAGCTAGGCTGGCACTACATTACATAGAGCTAGGCTGGCACTACATTACATAGAGCTAGGCTGACACTACATTACATAGAGCTAGGCTGGCACTACATTACATAGAGCTAGGCTGGCACTACATTACATAGAGCTAGGCTGGCACTACATTACATAGAGCTAGGCTGACACTACATTACATAGAGCTAGGCTGGCACTACATTACATAGAGCTAGGCTGGCACTACATTACATAGAGCTTGGCTGGCACTACATTACATAGAGCTTGGCTGGCACTACATTACATAGAGCTAGGCTGGCACTACATTACATAGAGCTAGGCTGACACTACATTACATAGAGCTTGGCTGGCACTACATTACATAGAGCTAGGCTGACACTACATTACATAGAGCTAGGCTGACACTACATTACATAGAGCTAGGCTGGCACTACATTACATAGAGCTAGGCTGACACTACATTACATAGAGCTTGGCTGACACTACATTACATAGAGCTAGGCTGACACTACATTACATAGAGCTAGGCTGGCACTACATTACATAGAGCTAGGCTGACACTACATTACATAGAGCTTGGCTGGCACTACATTACATAGAGCTAGGCTGGCACTACATTACATAGAGCTAGGCTGGCACTACATTACATAGAGCTAGGCTGGCACTACATTACATAGAGCTAGGCTGACACTACATTACATAGAGCTTGGCTGGCACTACATTACATAGAGCTTGGCTGGCACTACATTACATAGAGCTTGGCTGGCACTACATTACATAGAGCTTGGCTGGCACTACATTACATAGAGCTTGGCTGGCACTACATTACATAGAGCTTGGCTGGCACTACATTACATAGAGCTTGGCTGGCACTACATTACATAGAGCTTGGCTGGCACTACATTACATAGAGCTTGGCTGGCACTACATTACATAGAGCTTGGCTGGCACTACATTACATAGAGCTTGGCTGGCACTACATTACATAGAGCTTGGCTGGCACTACATTACATAGAGCTAGGCTGGCACTACATTACATAGAGCTAGGCTGGCACTACATTACATAGAGCTAGGCTGACACTACATTACATAGAGCTAGGCTGACACTACATTACATAGAGCTAGGCTGACACTACATTACATAGAGCTAGGCTGGCACTACATTACATAGAGCTAGGCTGGCACTACATTACATAGAGCTTGGCTGACACTACATTACATAGAGCTTGGCTGGCACTACATTACATAGAGCTAGGCTGGCACTACATTACATAGAGCTAGGCTGACACTACATTACATAGAGCTAGGCTGACACTACATTACATAGAGCTTGGCTGACACTACATTACATAGAGCTAGGCTGACACCTACATTACATAGAGCTAGGCTGGC
>NW_003121775.1:0-11885 GCF_000003605.2 Saccoglossus kowalevskii | reverse complement strand
TCGGAACATTTACTTAATTCTCTTGAAATTTACTGCGGGGTTGACATGATAATGATTTAGGTTAAATAGACAAGCAACGCCGCAAACATTTCCTTTGTTTTTTCCTACTTTGCAGTCATTTTTCTTACATTTTACAGTCAGCTCATGTGAACATCTATAGGCTGCTTTTAACTGGATTTTATTAATTTTCTCGACTTTACAACTGGATGTGTCTGTATGCCAACAACTTAGGTCAAATAAACAAATACGTCTTCCAACTTTCCAATAACTTTGCACAACTTTACAATCATTTTGAACATCTTTGCACGGTGCGTTAACAGTCTAAATCCCACTGCGCGCCGACAGCATCAACAACTTGTTCATGAAATTAGGAGGAATTTGAAAACTTTTCATTAATTAAAAATTTAAACAAATTCCACGATTTTCCACTATAAATGATTGACATCACAGTAAGAAATAATGCAGGAACGTTGCCGTATATATTTTCCATATATGTGATGAAACAAAAAAAATGAAATAAACAGCTCATTTTCTCAGGGAGTCTCCCATGCACGTACTATCCACGCCCGATTGTGCATTACTTTAAACATTTGTCGGACACCTAACCTACACAGCTGCATAAAGTACTTGTAGTTAGGTCGAATTGGCTTCTATTTCATGTCTTGGATGATTTAAAATCAATATCGCTTGCACAAGTACCTTCTAGAATTGACCTATGACCTCTATATACTTGGAGTAACACAACGGTAATTTAACACCTTTTTACGAAATATTTATTCATATTTACGAACTTTTAACTATGAGACTTGTTAATATGGTATCACAGGTAGCAATGGCGAATGAAAGTACCAACTTTGCAATCGCTTTTCACAACTTTGTAAGCAGTTTTTTGTCAATTTGTCGGTTGACTGTTGTGAAAATGATGCTTATATATGAGGCATTCTCGGAACATTTACTTAATTTTCTTGAAATTTTACTGCGGGGTTGTCATGATAATGACTTAGGGTAAATAGACAAGCAACGCCGCCAACATTTCCTTTGTTTTTTTCCTAATTTGCAGTCATTTTTCTTACATTTTACAGTCACCTCATGTGAACATCTATAGGCTGCTTTTAACTGGATTTTATTAATTTTGTCGACTTTACAACTGGGTGTGTCTGTATGCCAACAACTTAGGTCAAATATTCAAATACGTCTTCCAAATTTCCAATAACTTTGCACAACTTTACAATCACTTTCAACAACTTTGCACGGTGCGTTAACAGTCTAAAACCCACTGCGCGCCGACAGCATCAACTTGAACAACTTGTTCATGAAATTAGGAGGAATTTGAAAAATTTCCATTAATTAAAAAGTTTAAAAAAATCCACGATTTTCCACTATAAATGGTTGACATCACAGTAAGAAATAATGCAGGAACGTTGCCTTATATATTTTCCATATGTGTGATGAAACAAAAAAATGAAATATACAGCTCGTTTACTCAGGGAGTCTCCATGCACGTACTATCCACGCCCGAATGTGCTTTACTTTAAACATTTGTCGGACACCTAACCTACACAGCTGCATAGACTACTTGTAATTACGCCGAATTGGCTTCTATTTCATGTCTTGGATGATTTATAATCGATATCGCTTGCACAATTACCTTCTAGAATTGACCTATGACCTCTATATACTTGGAGTAACACAACGGTAATTTAACACCTTTTTACGAAATATATATTCATATTTTCGAACTTTTAACTATGGGACTTGTTAATATGGTATCACAGGTAGCAATGCCGAATGAAACTACCAACTTTGCAATCGCTTTTCACAACTTTGTAAGCAGTTTTTTGTCGATTTGTCGGTTGACTGTTGTGACAATATGCTTATATATGAGGCATTCTCGGAACATTTACTTAATTTTCTTGAAAATTTAAGGCGGGATTGTCATGATAATGACTTAGGTTAAATAGACAAGCAACGCCGCCAACATTTCCTTTGTTTTTTTCCTACTTTGTAGGCAGTTTTCTTACATTTTACAGTCAGCTCATGTAAACATATATAGGCTGCTTTTAACTGGATTTTGTTAATTTTGTCGACTTCACAACTGGGCGTGTCTGTATGCCAACAACTTAGGTCAAATATGCAAATACGTCTTCCAACTTTCCAATAACTTTGCACAACTTAACAATCACTTTGAACAACTTTGCACGGTGCGTTAACAGTCTAACACCCACTGCGCGCCGACAGCATCAACGACTTGTTCATGAAATTAGGAGGAATTTGAAAATTTTCCATTAATTAAAAAGATAAAAAAAAATTCACGATTATCCACTATAAATGATTGACATCACAGTAAGAAATAATGCAGGAACGTTGCCTTATATATTTTCCATATGTGTGATGAAACAAAAAAAAATGAAATAACCAGCTCGTTTACTCAGGGAGTCTCCCATACACGTACTATCCACGCCCGAATGTGCTTTACTTTAAACATTTGTCGGACACCTAGCCTACACAGCTTCATAGAGTACTTGTAATTAGGCCGAATTGGCTTCTATTTCATGTCTTGGATGATTGAAAATCGATATCGCTTGCACAAGCACCTTCTAGAATTGACCTATGACCTCTATATACTTGGAGTAACACAACAGTAATTTAACACCTTTTTACGAAATATTTATTTATATTTTCTAACTTTTAACTATGGGACTTGTTAATATGGTATCACATGTAGCAATGCCGAATGAAACTACCAACTTTGCAACCGCTTTTCACAACTTTGTAAGCAGTTTTTTGTCGATTTGTTGGTTGACTGTTGTGATAATATGCTTATATAGGAGGAATTCTTTTAACATTTACTTAATTTTTTTGAAATTTTACTGCGGGGCTGTCATGATAACGACTTAGGTTAAATAGACAAGCAACCCCGCCAACATTTCCTTCGTTTTTTCCTACTTTGCTGGCGGTTTTCTTACATTTTACAGTCAGCTCATGTGAACATCTATAGGCTGCTTTTAACTGGATTTTATTAATTTTGTCGACTTCAGAACTGAGCGTGTCTGTATGCCAACAACTTAGGTCAAATATACAAATACGTCTCCCAATTTTCCAATAACGTTGCACAACTTTACAATCACTTTGAACAACTTTGCTTGGTGCGTTAACAGTCTAACACCCACTGCGCCCCGACAGCATCAACGACTTGTTCATGAAATTAGGAGGAATGTGAAAACTTTCCATTAATTAAAAAAAGTTAAAAAAATTCTACGATTTTCCACTATAAATGATTGACATCACAGTAAGAAATAATGCAGGACCGTTGCCTTATATATTTTCCATATGTGTGATGAAAAAAAAATGAAATAAACAGCTCGTTTACTCAGGTGGTCTCACATGCACGTACAATCCACGCCCGAATGTGCTTTACTTTAAACATTTGTCGGACACCTAACCTACACAGCTGCATAGAGTACTTGTAATTAGGCCGAATTGGCTTCTATTTCATGTCTTGCATGATTTAAAATCGATATCGCTTGCACAAGTACCTTCTAGAATTGACCTATGACCTCTATATACTTGGAGTAACACAACGGTAATTTAACACCTTTTTACGAAATATTTATTCATATTTCGAACTTTTAACTATGGGACTTGTTAATATGGTATCACAGGTAGCAATGGCGAATGAAACTACCAACTTTGCAATCGCTTTTCACAACTTTGTAAGCAGTTTTTTGTCGATTTGTCGGTTGACTGATGTGATAATATGCTTATATATGAGGCATTTTCGGAACATTTACTTAATTTTCTTGAAATTTTACTGCGGTGTTGTCATGATAATGACTTAGGTTAAATAGACAAGCAACCCCGCCAACATTTCCTTCGTTTTTTCCTACTTTGCAGGCGGTTTTCTTACATTTTACAGTCAGCTCATGTGAACATCTATTGGCTGCTTTTAACTGGATTTTATTAATTTTGTCGACTTCACAACGGAGCGTGTCTGTATGCCAACAACTAAGGTCAAACATATAAATACGTCTCCCAACTTTTCAATAACGTTGCACAACTTTACAATCACTTTGAACATCTTTGCACGGTGCGTTAACAGTCTAAAACCCACTACGCGCCGACAGCATCAACAACTTGTTCATGAAATTAGGAGGAATTTGAAAACTTTCCATTAATTAAAAAGTTAAACAAATTCCACGATTTTCTACTATAAATGATTGACATCACAGTAAGAAATAATGCAGGAACGTTGCCGTATATATTTTCCATATGTGTGATGAAACAACAAAAATGAAATAAACAGCTCGTTTACTCAGGGAGTTTCCCATGCACATACTATCCACGCCCGATTGTGCTTTACTTTAAACATTTGTCGGACACCTAACCTACACAGCTGCATAGAGTACTTGTAATTAGGCCGAATTGGCTTCTATTTCATGTCTTGGATGATTGAAAATCGATATCGCTTGCACAAGCACCTTCTAGAATTGACCTATGACCTCTATATACTTGGAGTAACACAACAGTAATTTAACACCTTTTTACGAAATATTTATTTATATTTTGTAACTTTTAACTATGGGACTTGTTAATATGGTATCACAGGTAGCAATGGCGAATGAAACTACCAACTTTTCAACCGCTTTTCACAACTTTGTAAGCAGTTTTTTGTCGATTTGTTGGTTGACTGTTGTGATAATATGCTTATATAGGAGGAATTCTTTTAACATTTACTTAATTTTCTTGAAATGTTACTGCGGGGCTGTCATGATAACGACTTAGGTTAAATATACAAGCAACGCCGCCAACATTTCCTTCGTTTTTTCCTACTTTGCTGGCGGTTTTCTTACATTTTACAGTCAGCTCATGTGAACATCTATAGGCTGCTTTTAACTGGATTTTATTAATTTTTCGACTTTACAACTGGGTGTGTCGGTATGCCAACAACTTAGGTAAAATATACAAATACGTCTTCCAACTTTCCAATAACTTTGCACAACTTTTCAATCACTTTGAACAACTTTGCACGGTGCGTTAACAGTCTAAATCCCACTGCACGCCGACAGTATCAACAACTTGTTCATGAAATTAGGAGGAAATTGAAAACATTCCATTAATTAAAAAGTTAAACAAATTCCACGATTTTCCACTATAAATGAATGACATCACAGTAAGAAATAATGCAGGAACGTTGCCTTATATATTTTCCATATGTGTGATGAAACAAAAAAAAATGAAATAAGCAGCTCGTTTACTCAGGGAGTCTCCCATGCACGTACTATCCACGCCCAATTGTGCTTTACTTTAAACATTTGTCGGACACCTAACCTACACAGCTGCATAGAGTACTTGTAATTAGTCCGAATTGGCTTCTATTTCATGTCTTGGGTGATTTAAAATCGATATCCCTTGCACAAGTCCCTTCTAGAATTGACCTATGACCTCTATATACTTGGAGTAACACAACAGTAATTCAACACCATTTTACTAAATATTTATTCATATTTTCGAACTTTTAACTATGGGACTTGTTAATATGTTATCACAGGTAGCAATGCCGAATGAAACTACCCACTTTGCAACCGCTTTTCACAACTTTGTAAGCAGTTTTTTGTCGATTTGTCGGTTGACTGTTGTGATAATATGCTTATATATGAGGCATTCTCGGAAGATTTACTTAATTTTTTTGAAATTTTACTGCGGGGCTGTCATTATAATGACTTAGGTTAAATAAACAAGCAACGCCGCCAACATTTCCTTTGTTTTTTCCTACTTTGCAGCATTTTCTTACATTCTACAGTCAGCTCATGTGAACATCTATAGGCTGCTTTTAACTGGATTTTATTAATTTTGTCGACTTTACAACTGGGTGTGTCTGTATGCCAACAACTTAGGTCAAATATACAAATACGTCTTCCAACTTTTCAATAACTTTGCGCAACTTTTCAATCACTTTGAACAACTTTGCACGGTGCGTTAACAGTCTAAAACCCACTGCACGCCGACAGTATCAACAACTTGTTCATGAAATTAGGAGGAAATTGAAAACTTTCCATTAATAAAAAAGTTAAACAAATTCCACGATTTTCCACTATAAATGATTGACATCACAGTAAGAAATAATGCAGGAACGTTGCCGTATATATTTTCCATAAGTGTGATGAAACAAAAAAATGAAATAAACAGCTCGTTTACTCAGGCAGTCTACCATGCACGTACTATCCACGACCGATTGTGCTTTACTTTAAACATTTGTCGGACACCTAACCTACACAGATGCATAGAGTACTTGTAATTATGCCGAATTGGCTTCTATTTCATGTCTTGGATGATTTAAATTCGATATCGCTTGCACAAGTACCTTCAAGAATTGACCTATGACCTCTATATACTTGGAGTAACACAACGGTAATTTAACACCTTTTTACGAAATATTTATTCATATTTTCGAACTTTTAACTGTGGGAGTTGTTAATATGGTATCACAGGTAGCAATGGCGAATGAAACTACCAACTTTGCAATCGCTTTTCACAACTTTGTAAGCAGTTTTTTGTCGATTTCTCGGTTGACTGTTGTGATAATATGCTTATATATGAGGCATTCTCGGAACATTTACTTAATTTTCTTGAAATTTTACTGCGGGGTTGTCATGATAATGACTTTGGTTCAATAGACAGCAACGCCGCCAACATTTCCTTTGTTTTTCCTACTTTGCAGGCATTTTTTACATTTTACAGTCAGCTCATGTGAACATCTATAGGCTGCTTTTAACTGGATTTTATTAATTTTGTCGACTTCACAACTGGGCGTGTCTGTATGCCAACAACTTAGGTCAAATATACAAATACGTCTCCCAACTTTCCACTAACTTTGCGCAACTTTACAATCACTTTGAACAACTTTGCACGGTGCGTTAACAGTCTAAAACCAACTGCGCGTCGACAGCATCAACAACTTGTTCATGAAATTAGGAGGAATTTGAAAACATTCCATTAATTAAAAAGATAAAAAAAAATCACGATTATCCACTATAAATGATTGACATCACAGTAAGAAATAATGCAGGAACGTTGCCTTATATATTTTCCATATATGTGATGAAACAAAAAAAAATGAAATAACCAGCTAGTTTACTCAGGGAGTCTCCCATGCACGTACTATCCACGCCCGAAGGCGCTTTACTTTAATCATTTGTCGGACACCTAGCCTACACGACTTCATAGAGTACTTGTAATTAGGCCGAATTGGCTTCTATTTCATGTCTTGGATGATTTGAAATCGATATCGCTTGCACAAGTACCTTCTAGATTTGACCTATGACCTCTATATACTTGGAGTAACACTACGGTAATTTAACACCTTTTTACGAAATATTTATTCATATTTTCGAACTTTTAACTATGGGACTTGTTAATATGGTATCACAGGTAGCAATGCCGAATGAAACTACCAACTTTGCAATCGCTTTTCACAACTTTGTAAGCAGTTTTTTTGTCGATTTGTCGGTTGACTGTTGTGATAATATGCTTATATATGAGGCATTCTCGGAACATTTACTTAATTTTCTTGAAAATTTAATGCGGGGTTGTCATGATAGTGACTTAGGTTCAATAGACAAGCAACACCGCCAACATTTCCTTTGTTTTTTCCTAATTTGCAGGCATTTTTTTACATTTTACAGTCAGCTCATGTGAACATCTATAGGCTGCTTTTAACTGGATTTTATTAACTTTGTCGACTTCACAACTGGGCGTGTCTGTATGCCAACAACTTAGGTCAAATATACAAATACGTCTCCCAACTTTCCAATAACTTTGCGCAACTTTACAATCACTTTGAACAACTTTTCACGGTGCGTTAACAGTCTAAAACCAACTGTGCGCAGACAGCATCAACAACTTGTTCATGAAATTAGGAGGAATTTGAAAACATTCCATTAATTAAAAAGATAAAAAAAATTCACGATTATCCACTATAAATGATTGACATCACAGTAAGAAATAATGCAGGAACGTTGCCTTATATATTTTCCATATGTGTGATGAAACAAAAAAAAATGAAATAACCAGCTCGTTTACTCAGGGAGTCTCCCATGAACGTACTATCCACGCCCGAATATGCTTTACCTTTAAACATTTGTCGGACACCTAGCCTACACAGCTTCATAGAGTACTTGTAATTTAGACCGAATTGGCTTCTATTTCATGTCTTGGATGATTAAAATCGATATCGCTGCACAAGTACCTTCTAGAATTGACCTATGACCTCTATATACTTGGAGTAACACAAGAGTAATTTAACACCATTTTACGAAATATTTATTCATACTTTCGAACTTTTAACTATGGGACTTGTTAATATGGTATCACAGGTAGCAATGGCGAATGAAACTACCAACTTTGCAATCGCTTTTCACAACTTTGTAAGCAGTTTTTTGTAAATTTGTCGGTTGACTCTTGTGATAATATGCTTATATATGAGGCATTCTCGGAACATTTACTTAATTTTCTTGAAATTTTACTGCGGGGTTGTCATGATAATGACTTAGGTTAAATAGACAAGCAACACCGCCAACATTTCCTTTGTTTTTTCCTACTTTGCAGGCATTTTTCTTACATTATACAGTCAGCTCATGTGAACATCTATAGGCTGCTTTTAACTGGATTTTATTAATTTTGTCGACTTTACGACTGGGTGTGTCTGTATGCCAACAACTTAGGTCAAACATACAAATACGTCTTCCAACTTTCCAATAACTTTGCACAACTTTACAATCACTTTGAACAACTTTGCACAGTGCGTTAACAGTCTAAAACCCACTGCGCGCTGACAGCATCAACAACTTGTTCATGAAATTAGGAGGAATTTGAAAACTTTCCATTAATTAAAAAGTTAAACAAATTCCACGATTTTCCACTATAAATGATTGACATCACAGTAAGAAATAATGCAGGAACGTTGCAGTATATATTTTCCATATGTGTGATGAAACAAAAAAAATGAAATAAACAGCTCATTTACTCAGGGAGTCTCCCATGCACGTACTATCCACGCCCGATTGTGCTTTACTTTAAATATTTGTCGGACACCTAACGTACGCAGCTGCATAGAGTACTTGTAATTAGGCCGAATTGGCTTCTATTTCATGTCTTGGATGATTTAAAATCGATATCGCTTGCACAAGTACCTTCTAGAATTGCCCTATCACCTCTATAGACTTGGAGTTACACAACGGTAATTTAACACCTTTTTACGAAATATTTATTCATACTTTCGAACTTTTAACTATGGGACTTGTTAATATGGTATCACAGGTAGCAATGGCGAATGAAACTACCAACTTTGCAATCGCTTTTCACAACTTTGTAAGCAGTTTTTTGTCAATTTGTCGGTTGACTGTTGTGATAGTATGCTTATATATGAGGCATTCTCGGACCATTTACTTAATTTTCTTGAAATTTTACTGCGGGGTTGTCATGATAATGACTTAGGTTAAATAGAGAAGCAACGCCGCCAACATTTCCTTTGTTTTTTTCCTACTTTGCAGTCATTTCTCTTACATTTTGCAGTCAGCTCATGTGAACATCTATAGGCTGCTTTTAACTGGATTTTATTAATTTTCTCCACTTTACAACTGGGTGTGTCTGTATGCCAACAACTTAGGTCAAATATACAAATACGTCTTCCAACTTTCCAATAACTTTGCACAACTTTACAATCACTTTGAACAACTTTGCACGGTGCGTTAACAGTCTAAAACCCACTGCGCTGTGACAGCATCAACAACTTGTTCATGAAATTATGAGGAATTTGAAAACGTTCCATTAATTAAAAAGTTAAACAAATTCCACGATTTTCTACTATAAATGATTGACATCACAGTAAGACATAATGCAGGAAACGTTGCCGTATATAATTTTCCATATGTGTGATGAAAACAAAAAAAATGAAAATAAACAGCTCGTTTACTCAGTTAGTCTCCCATGCACGTACTATCCACGCCCGATTGTGCTTTTTCTTTAAAACATTTGTCGGACTCCTAACATACGCAGCTGCATAGAGTAAATTGTAATTACGCCGAATTGGCTTCTATTTCATGTCTTGGATGATTTAAAAATCGATATCGCTTGCACAAGTACCTTCTAGAATTGACCTATGAGCTCTATATACTTGGAGTAACACAACGGTAATTTAACACCTTTTTACGAAATATTTATTCATATTTGCGAACTTTTAACTATGGGACTTGTTAATATGGTATCACAGGTAGCAATGGCGAATGAAACTACCAACTTTGCAATCGCTTTTCACAACTTTGTAAGCAGTTTTTTGTCAATTTGTCGGTTGACTGTTGTGATAATATGCTTATATATGAGGCATTCTCGGAACATTTACTTAATTTTCTTGAAATTTTACTGCGGGCTTGTCATGATAATGACTTAGGTTAAATAGAGAAGCAACGCCGCCAACATTTCCTTTGTTTTTTTCCTACTTTGCAGTCATTTCTCTTACATTTTGCAGTCAGCTCATGTGAACATCTATAGGCTGCTTTTAACTGGATTTTATTAATTTTGTCGACTTTACAACTGGGTGTGTCTGTATGCCAACAACATAGGTCAAATATACAAATACGTCTTCCAACTTTCCAATAACTTTGCACAACTTTACAATCACTTTGAACAACTTTGCACGGTGCTTTAACAGTCTAAAACCCACTGCGCGCCGACAGCATCAACAACTTGTTCATGAAATTAGCAGGATTTTGAAAACTTTCCATTAATTAAAAAGTTTAAAAAAATCCACGATTTTCCACTATAAATGATTGACATCACAGTAAGAAATAATGCAGGAACGTTGCCGTATATATTTTCCATATGTGTGATGAAACAAAAAAAAATGAAATGAACAGCTCGTTTACTCAGGGAGTCTCCCATGCACGTACTATCCTCGCCCGATTGTGCTTTACTTTAAACATTTGTCGGACACCTAACCTACGCAGCTGCATAGAGTACTTTTAATTAGGCCGAATTGGCTTCTATTTCATGTCTTGGATGATTTAAAATCGATATCGCTTGCACAAGTACCTTCTAGAATTGACCTTTGACCTCTATATACTTGGAGTAACACAACCGTAATTTAACACCTTTTTACGAAATATTTATTCATATTTTCGAACTTTTAACTATGGGACTTGTTAATATGGTATCACAGGTAGCAATGGCGATTGAAACTACCAACTTTGCAATCGCTTTTCACAACTTTGTAAGCAGTTTTTTGTGAATTTGTCGGTTGACTGTTGTGATAATATGCTTATATATGAGGCATTCTCGGAACATTTACTTAATTTTCTTGAAATTTTTCTGCGGGGTTGTCATGATAATGACTTAGGTTAAATAGACAAGCAACGCCGCCAACATTTCCTTTGTTTTTTTCCTACTTTGCAGTCATTTTTCTTACATTTTACAGTCAGCTCATGTGAACATCTATAGGCTGCTTTTAACTGGATTTTATTAATTTTGTCGACTTTACAACTGGGTGTGTCTGTATGCCAACAACTTAGGTCAAATATACAAATACGTCTTCCAACTTTCCAATAACTTTGCACAACTTTACAATCACTTTGAACAACTTTGCACGGTGAGTTAACAGTCTAAAACCCACTGCGCGCCGACAGCATCAACAACTTGTTCATGAAATAAGGAGGAATTTGAAAACTTTCTATTAATTAAAAATTTAAATAATCCACGATTTTCCACTATAAATGGTTGTCATCACAGTAGGAAATAATGCAGGAACGTTGCCTTATATATTTTCCATATGTGTGATGAAGCAAAAAAATGAAATGAACAGCTAGTTTACTCAGGGAGTCTCCCATGCACGTACT
>NW_003121744.1:0-41995 GCF_000003605.2 Saccoglossus kowalevskii | reverse complement strand
AACATTGTGCATGATACGCCATTACAAACTACAACTGTATGAATAATCAGTACAGACTGTGCGTATTTGAAATACACATGTACTGAATGGGCATGTTACACAAGTACAGATAACATTGTGCATGATACGCCATTACAAACTACAACTGTATGAATCATCAGTACAGACTGTGCCTGTTTGAAATACACATGTACTGAATGGTTATGTTACACAAGTACGGATAACATTGTGCATGATATGCCATGACAGACTGCAACAGTACGAATCATCAGTACAGACTGTGCCTATTTGAAATACACATGTACTGAATGGGCATGTTACACAAGTACAAATAACATTGTGCAAGATACGCCATTACAGACTACAACTGTATGAATCATCAGTACAGACTATGCCTGTTTGAAATACACGTGTACTGAAAGGTCATGTTACACAAGTACAGATGACATTGTGCATGATACGCCATTACAGACTACAACTGTATGAATCATCAGTACAGACTGTGCCTGTTTGAAATACACATGTACTGAATGGTTTTGTTACACAAGTACAAATAACATTGTGCATGATATGCCATTACGGACTACAACTGTATGAATCATCAGTAAAGACTATGCCTGTTTGAAATACACAGGCACTGAATGGTCATGTTACACTATTACAGATGACATTGTGCATAATACGCCATTACAGACTACAACTGTATGAATCATCAGTACAGACTGAGCCTGTTTTTAATACACAATTACTGAATGGTCATGTTACACAAGTACGGGAAACATTGTGCATGATACGCCATTACAGACTACAACTGTATGAATCATCAGTACAGACTGAGCCTGTTTTTAATACACAATTACTGAATGGTCATGTTACACAAGTACGGGGAACATTGTGCATGATATGCCATTACAGACTACAACTGTATGAATCACCAGTACAGACTGTGCCTGTTCGAAAGATGCAAGTACTGAATGGTCATGTTACACAAGTACGGATAACATTGTGCATGATACGGCATTACATACTACAACTGTATGAATCATCAGTACAGACTATGCCTGTTTGAAATACACATGTACTGAATGGTCATGTTACACAAGTACTTTTAACATTGTGCATGATACGCCATTAAAGACTACAACTGCATGAATGATCAGCACAGACTATGCCTGTTTGAAATACACATGTACTGAATGGTCTTGTTACACAAGTACAGATAACATTGTGCATGATATGCCATTACAGACTACAACTGTATGAATCATCAGTACGGACTGTGCCTGTTTGAAATACACCACATGTACTGAATGTTCATGTTACACAAGTACGGGCAACATTGTGCATGATACGCCATTACAGACTACAACTGTATGAATCATCAGTACAGACTGTGCCTGTTTGAAATACACCACATGTACTGAATGTTCATGTTACACAAGTATAGATAACATTGTGCATGATACGCCATTACAGACTACAACTGTATGAATCATCAGTACAGACTGTGCCTGTTTGAAATACACATGTACTGAATGGTTATGTTACACAAGTACGGACAACATTGTGCATGATATGCCATGACAGACTGCAACAGTACGAATCATCAGTACAGCCTGTGCCTGTTTGAAATACACAAGTACAGAATGGTCATGTTACACAAGTACAGTTAACATTGTGCTTGATACGCCATTACAGACTACAACTGTATGAATCATCAGTACAGACTATGCCTGTTTGAAATACACATGTACTGAATGGTCATGTTACACAAGTACTTATAACATTGTGCATGATACGCCATTACAGACTACAACTGCATGAATGATCAGCACAGACTACGCCTGTTTGAAATACACATGTACTGAATGGTCTTGTTACACAAGTACGGATAACATTGTGCATGATATGCCATTACAGACTAAAAGTTTATAAATCATCAGCACAGATTGTGCCTGTTTTTAATACACAAGTACTGAATGGTTATGTTACTGAAGTACGGGCAACATTGTGCATAATACGCCATTACAGACTACAACTGTATGAATCATCAGTACAGACTGTGCCTGTTTGAAATACATCACATGTACTGAATGTTCATGTTACACAAGTATAGATAACATTGTGCATGATACGCCATTACAGACTACAACTGTATGAATAATCGATACAGACTGTGCCTGTTTGAAATACACATGTACTGAATGGTTATGTTACACAAGTACGGATAACATTGTGCATGATATGCCATGACAGACTGCAACAGTACGAATCATCAGTACAGACTGTGCCTATTTGAAATACACATGTACTGAATGGGCATGTTACACAAGTACAAATAACATTGTGCATGATACGCCATTACAGACTACAACTGTATGAATCATCAGTACATACTGAGCCTGTTTGAAATACACAAGTACTGAATGGTCATGTTACACAGTACGGATATCATTGTGCATGATATGCCATTACAGACTACAACTGTATGAATCATCAGTACAGACTGTGCCTGTTTGAAATACACATGTACTGAATGGTTATGTTACACAAGTACGGATAACATTGTGCATGATATGCCATGACAGACTGCAACAGTACGAATCTTCAGTACAGACTGTGCCTATTTGAAATACACATGTACTGAATGAGCATGTTACACAAGTACAAATAACATTGTGCAAGATACGCCATTACAGACTACAACTGTATGAATCATCAGTACATACTGAGCCTGTTTGAATTACACAAGTACTGAATGGTCATGTTACACAAGTACGGATAACATTGTGCATGATACGGCATTACATACTACAACTGTATGAATCATCAGTACAGACTATGCCTGTTTGAAATACACATGTACTGAATGGTCATGTTACACAAGTACTTATAACATTGTGCATGATACGCCATTAAAGACTACAACTGCATGAATGATCAGCACAGACTATGCCTGTTTGAAATACACATGTACTGAATGGTCTTGTTACACAAGTACAGATAACATTGTGCATGATATGCCATTACAGACTACAACTGTATGAATCATCAGTACGGACTGTGCCTGTTTGAAATACACCACATGTACTGAATGTTCATGTTACACAAGTACGGGCAACATTGTGCATGATACGCCATTACAGACTACAACTGTATGAATCATCAGTACAGACTGTGCCTGTTTGAAATACACCACATGTACTGAATGTTCATGTTACACAAGTATAGATAACATTGTGCATGATACGCCATTACAGACTACAACTGTATGAATAATCAGTATAGACTGTGCCTGTTTGAAATACACATGTACTTAATGGTTATGTTACACAAGTACGGACAACATTGTGCATGATATGCCATGACAGACTGCAACAGTACGAATCATCAGTACAGCCTGTGCCTGTTTGAAATACACAAGTACAGAATGGTCATGTTACACAAGTACAGTTAACATTGTGCTTGATACGCCATTACAGACTACAACTGTATGAATCATCAGTACAGACTATGCCTGTTTGAAATACACATGTACTGAATGGTCATGTTACACAAGTACTTATAACATTGTGCATGATACGCCATTACAGACTACAACTGCATGAATGATCAGCACAGACTACGCCTGTTTGAAATACACATGTACTGAATGGTCTTGTTACACAAGTACGGATAACATTGTGCATGATATGCCATTACAGACTAAAAGTTTATAAATCATCAGCACAGATTGTGCCTGTTTTTAATACACAAGTACTGAATGGTTATGTTACTGAAGTACGGGCAACATTGTGCATAATACGCCATTACAGACTACAACTGTATGAATCATCAGTACAGACTGTGCCTGTTTGAAATACATCACATGTACTGAATGTTCATGTTACACAAGTATAGATAACATTGTGCATGATACGCCATTACAGACTACAACTGTATGAATAATCGATACAGACTGTGCCTGTTTGAAATACACATGTACTGAATGGTTATGTTACACAAGTACGGATAACATTGTGCATGATATGCCATGACAGACTGCAACAGTACGAATCATCAGTACAGACTGTGCCTATTTGAAATACACATGTACTGAATGGGCATGTTACACAAGTACAAATAACATTGTGCATGTTACGCCATTGCAGACTACAACTGTATGAATCATCAGTACATACTGAGCCTGTTTGAAATACACAAGTACTGAATGGTCATGTTACACAGTACGGATATCATTGTGCATGATATGCCATTACAGACTACAACTGTATGAATCATCAGTACAGACTGTGCCTGTTTGAAATACACATGTACTGAATGGTTATGTTACACAAGTACGGATAACATTGTGCATGATATGCCATGACAGACTGCAACAGTACGAATCTTCAGTACAGACTGTGCCTATTTGAAATACACATGTACTGAATGAGCATGTTACACAAGTACAAATAACATTGTGCAAGATACGCCATTACAGACTACAACTGTATGAATCATCAGTACAGACTATGCCTGTTTGAAATACACATGTACTGAATGGTTTTGTTACACAAGTACAAATAACATTGTGCATGATATGCCATTACGGACTACAACTGTATGAATCATCAGTAAAGACTATGCCTGTTTGAAATACACAAGCACTGAATGGTCATGTTACACAATTACAGATGACATTGTGCATAATACGCCATTACAGACTACAACTGTATGAATCATCAGTACAGACTGAGCCTGTTTTTAATACACAATTACTGAATGGTCATGTTACACAAGTACGGGCAACATTGTGCATGATACGCCATTACAGACTACAACTGTATGAATCACCAGTACAGACTGTGCCTGTTCGAAATATGCAAGTACTGAATGGTTATGTTACACAAGTACGGATAACATTGTGCATGATACGGCATTACATACTACAACTGTATGAATCATCAGTACAGACTATGCCTGTTTGAAATACACATGACTTGTACTGAATGGTCATGCACAAGTACGGATAACATTGTGCATGATACGGCATTACATACTACAACTGTATGAATCATCAGTACAGACTATGCCTGTTTGAAATACACATGTACTGAATGGTCTTGTTACACAAGTACTTAAACATTGTGCATGATACGCCATTACAGAGAACACTGTATGAATCATCAGTACAGACTGTGCCTGTTGAAATACACATGTACTGAATGGTCTTGTTACACAAGTGTACAGATAACATTGTGCATGATATGCCATTACAGACTACAACTGTATGAATAATCGGTACATACTGAGCCTGTTTGAAATACACATGTACTGAATGGGCATGTTACACTAGTACAAATAACATTGTGCATGATACGCCATTACAGACTACAACTGTATGAATCATCAGTACAGACTGTGCCTGTTTGAAATACATCACATGTACTGAATGTTCATGTTACACAAGTATAGATAACATTGTGCATGATACGCCATTACAGACTACAACTGTATGAATAATCGGTACAGACTGTGCCTGTTTGAAATACACATGTACTGAATGGTTATGTTACACAAGTACGGACAACATTGTACATGATATGCCATTACAGACTACAACTGTATGAATCATCAGTACAGACTGTGCCTATTTGAAATACACATGTACTGAATGGGCATGTTACACAAGTACAGATAACATTGTGCATGATACGCCATTACAGACTACAACTTTATGAATCATCAGTACAGACTGTGCCTGTTTGAAATACACCACATGTACTGAATGTTCATGTTACACAAGTATAGATAACATTGTGCATGATATGCCATTACAGACTACAACTGTATAAATCATCAGTACAGATTGTGCCTGTTTATAATACACAAGTACTGAATGGTCATGTTACACAAGTACTTATAACATTGTGCATGATACGCCATTACAGACTACAACTGTATGAATCATCAGTACAGACTGTGCCTGTTTGAAATACACATGTACTGAATGGTCTTGTTACACAAGTACAGATAACATTGTGCATGATATGCCATTACAGACTACAACTGTATAAATCATCAGTACAGATTGTGCCTGTTTTTAATACACAAGTACTGAATGGTCATGTTACACAAGTACGGGCAACATTGTGCATGATACGCCAATACAGACTACGACTGTATGAATCATCAGTACAGACTGTGCCTGTTTGAAATACACCACATGTACTGAATGTTCATGTTACACAAGTATAGATAACATTGTGCATGATATGCCATTACAGACTACAACTGTATAAATCATCAGTACAGATTGTGCCTGTTTATAATACACAAGTACTGAATGGTCATGTTACACAAGTACAAATAACATTGTGCAAGATACGCCATTACAGACTACAACTGTATGAATCATCAGTACAGACTATGCCTGTTTGAAATACACGTGTACTGAAAGGTCATGTTACACAAGTACAGATGACATTGTGCATGATACGCCATTACAGGCTACAACTGTATGAATCATCAGTACAGACTGTGCCTGTTTGAAATACACATGTACTGAATGGTTTTGTTACACAAGTACAGATAACATTGTGCATGATATGCCATTACGGACTGCAACTGTATGAATCATCAGTAAAGACTATGCCTGTTTGAAATACACAAGCACTGAATGGTCATGTTACACAATTACAGATGACATTGTGCATAATACGCCATTACAGACTACAACTGTATGAATCATCAGTACAGACTGAGCCTGTTTTTAATACACAATTACTGAATGGTCATGTTACACAAGTACAGTTAACATTGTGCTTGATACGCCATTACAGACTACAACTGTATGAATCGTCAGTACAGACTGTGCCTGTTCGAAATACACATGTACTGAATGGTCATTTTACACAAGTACAGATGACATTGTGCATGATACGCCATTACATACTACAACTGTATGAATCATCAGTACAGACTATGCCTGTTGGAAATACACATGTACTGAATGGTCATGTTACACAAGTACTTAAAACATTGTGCATGATACGCCATTACAGAGAACAACTGTATGAATCATCAGTACAGACTGTGCCTGTTTGAAATACACATGTACTGAATGGTCTTGTTACACAAGTGTACAGATAACATTGTGCATGATATGCCATTACAGACTACAACTGTATGAATAATCGGTACAGACTGAGCCTGTTTGAAATACACATGTACTGAATGGGCATGTTACACTAGTACAAATAACATTGTGCATGATACGCCATTACAGACTACAACTGTATGAATCATCAGTACAGACTGTGCCTGTTTGAAATACATCACATGTACTGAATGTTCATGTTACACAAGTATAGATAACATTGTGCATGATACGCCATTACAGACTACAACTGTATGAATAATCGGTACAGACTGTGCCTGTTTGAAATACACATGTACTGAATGGTTATGTTACACAAGTACGGACAACATTGTACATGATATGCCATTACAGACTACAACTGTATGAATCATCAGTACAGACTGTGCCTATTTGAAATACACATGTACTGAATGGGCATGTTACACAAGTACAAATAACATTGTGCATGATACGCCATTACAGACTACAACTGTATGAATAATCAGTACAGACTGTGCCTATTTGAAATACACAAGTACTGAATGGGCATGTTACACAAGTACAGATAACATTGTGCATGATACGCCATTACAGACTACAACTGTATGAATCATCAGTACAGACTGTGCCTGTTTGAAATACACATGTACTGAATGGTTATGTTACACAAGTACGGATAACATTGTGCATGATATGCCATGACAGACTGCAACTGTATGAATCATCAGTATAGACTGTGCCTATTTGAAATACACATGTACTGAATGGGCATGTTACACAAGTACAAATAACATTGTGCAAGATACGCCATTACAGACTACAACTGTATGAATCATCAGTACAGACTATGCCTGTTTGAAATACACGTGTACTGAAAGGTCATGTTACACAAGTACAGATGACATTGTGCATGATACGCCATTACAGACTACAACTGTATGAATCATCAGTACAGACTGTGCCTGTTTGAAATACACATGTACTGAATGGTTTTGTTACACAAGTACAGATAACATTGTGCATGATATGCCATTACGGACTGCAACTGTATGAATCATCAGTAAAGACTATGCCTGTTTGAAATACACAAGCACTGAATGGTCATGTTACACAATTACAGATGACATTGTGCATAATACGCCATTACAGACTACAACTGTATGAATCATCAGTACAGACTGAGCCTGTTTTTAATACACAATTACTGAATGGTCATGTTACACAAGTACGGGCAACATTGTGCATGATACGCCATTACAGACTACAACTGTATGAATCATCAGTACAGACTGTGCCTGTTTGAAATACATCACATGTACTGAATGTTCATGTTACACAAGTATAGATAACATTGTGCATGATACGCCATTACAGACTACAACTGTATGAATAATCGGTACAGACTGTGCCTGTTTGAAATACACATGTACTGAATGGTCTTGTTACACAAGTACAGATAACATTGTGCATGATATGCCATTACAGACGACAACTTTATAAATCATCAGTACAGATTGTGCCTGTTTTTAATACACAAGTACTGAATGGTTATGTTACTGAAGTACGGGTAACGTTATGCATGATACGCCATTACAGACTACAACTGTATGAATCATCAGTACAGACTGTGCCTGTTTGAAATACACCACATGTACTGAATGTTCATGTTACACAAGTATAGATAACATTGTGCATGATACGCCATTACAGACTACAACTGTATGAATAATCGGTACTAATGTGCCTGTTTGAAATACACATGTACTGAATGGTTATCTTACACAAGTACGGATAACATTGTGCATGATATGCCATGACAAACTGCAACAGTACAAATCATCAGTACAGACTGTGCCTGTTTGAAATACACAAGTACAGAATGGTCATGTTACACAAGTACAGATAACATTGTGCATGATACGCCATTACAGACTACAACTGTATGAATAATCAGTACAGACTGTGCCTATTTGAAATACACATGTACTGAATGGGCATGTTACACAAGTACAGATAACATTGTGCATGATACGCCATTACAGACTACAACTGTATGAATCATCAGTACAGACTGTGCCTGTTTGAAATACACATGTACTGAATGGTTATGTTACACAAGTACGGATAACATTGTGCATGATATGCCATGAAAGACTGCAACAGTACGAATCACCAGTACAGACTCTGCCTGTTCGAAATATGCAAGTACTGAATGGTTATGTTACACAAGTACGGATAACATTGTGCATGATACGGCATTACATACTACAACTGTGTGAATCATCAGTACAGACTATGACTGTTTGAAATACACATGTACTGAATGGCCATGTTACACAAGTACTTATAACATTGTGCATGATACGCCATTACAGACTACAACTGCATGAATGATCAGCACAGACTGTGCCTGTTTGAAATACACCACATGTACTGAATGTTCATGTTACACAAGTATAGATAACATTGTGCATGATACTACATTACAGACTACAACTGTATGAATAATCGGTACAGACTGTGCCTGTTTGAAATACACATGTACTGAATGGTTATGTTACACAAGTACGAATAATATTGTGCATGATATGCCATGACAGACTGCAACAGTACGAATCATCAGTACAGACTGTGCCTGTTTGAAATACACAAGTACAGAATGGTCATGTTACACAAGTACGGATAACATTGTGCATGATATGCACTTACACACTACAACTGCATGAATCATCAGTACAGACTGTGCCTGTTTGAAATACACAAGCACTGAATGTTCATGTTACATAAGTACGGACAACATTGTGCATGATACGCCATTACAGACTACAACTATATGAATCATCAGTACAGACTATGCCTGTTTGAAATACACCACATGTACTGAATAGTCATGTTACACAAGTACGGACAACATTGTGCATGATATGCCATTACAGACTACAACTGTATGAATCATCAGTACAGACTGTGCCTGTTCGAAATACTCAAGTACTGATTGGTCATGTTACACAAGTACGTGCAACATTGTGCATGGTACGCCATTACAGATTACAACTGTATGAATCATCAGTACAGACTGTGCCTGTTTGAAATACACAAGTACTGATTGGTCATGTTACACAAGTACGTGCAACATTGTGCATGGTACGCCATTACAGACTACAACTGTATGAATCATCAGTACAGACTGGGCCTGTTTGTAATACTCAAGTACTGAATGGTCATGTTACACAAGTACGTGCAACATTGTGCATGGTACGCCATTACAGACTACAACTGTATGAATCATCAGTACAGATTGTGCCTGTTTGAAATACACATGTACTGAATGGTCTTGTTACACAAGTACAGATAACATTGTGCATGATACGCCATTACAGACTACAACTGTATGAATCATCAGTACAGACTGTGCATGTTTGAAATACACATGTACTGAATGGTCTTGTTACACAAGTACACATAACATTGTGCATGATATGCCATTACAGGCTACAACTGTATAAATCATCAGTACAGATTGTGCCTGTTTTTAATACACAAGTACTGAATGGTCATGTTACACAAGTACAGATAACATTGTGCATGATACGCCATTGCAGACTACAACTGTATGAATAATTAGTACAGACTATGCCGGTTTTTAATACACAAGTACTGAATGGTCATGTTACACAAGTACAAATAACATTGTGCATGATACGCCATTACAGACTACAACTTATGAATCATCAGTACAGACTGTGCCTGTTTTTAATACTCAAGTACTGAATGGTCATGTTACACAAGTACGTGCAACATTGTGCATGATACGCCATTACAGACTACAACTATATGAATCATCAGTACAGACTATGCCTGTTTGAAATACACCACATGTACTGAATAGTCATGTTACACAAGTACGGACAACATTGTGCATGATATGCCATTACAGACTACAACTGTATGAATCATCAGTACAGACTGTGCCTGTTCGAAATACTCAAGTACTGATTGGTCATGTTACACAAGTACGTGCAACATTGTGCATGGTACGCCATTACAGATTACAACTGTATGAATCATCAGTACAGACTGTGCCTGTTTGAAATACACAAGTACTGATTGGTCATGTTACACAAGTACGTGCAACATTGTGCATGGTACGCCATTACAGACTACAACTGTATGAATCATCAGTACAGACTGGGCCTGTTTGTAATACTCAAGTACTGAATGGTCATGTTACACAAGTACGTGCAACATTGTGCATGGTACGCCATTACAGACTACAACTGTATGAATCATCAGTACAGATTGTGCCTGTTTGAAATACACATGTACTGAATGGTCTTGTTACACAAGTACAAATAACATTGTGCATGATACGCCATTACAGACTACAACTGTATGAATAATCAGTACAGACTGTGCCTATTTGAAATACACAAGTACTGAATGGGCATGTTACACAAGTACAGATAACATTGTGCACGATATGCCATGACAGACAACAACAGTATGAATTATCAGTACAGACTGTCCTGTTTGAAATACACAAATACTGAATGGTCATGTTACACAAGTACGGATAACATTATGCATGATACGCCATTACAGACTGCAACTGTGCGAATCACCAGTACAGACTGTGCCTGTTTTTAATACACAAGTACTGAATGGTCATGTTACACAAGTACGGGCAACGTGTGCGTGATACACCATTACAGACTACAACTGTATGAATCATCAGTACAGACTGTGCCTGTTTGAAATACCCCACATGTACTGAATGTTCTTGTTACACAAGTATAGATAACATTGTGCATGATGCGCCATTACAGACTACAACTGTATGAATAATCAGTACAGAGTGTTCTGTTCGAAATATACATGTACTGAATGGTCTTGTTACACAAGTACAGATAACATTGTGCATGATATGCCATTACAGACTACAACTGTATGAATCATCAGTACAGACTGTGCCTGTTTTTAATACACAAGTACTGAATGGTCATGTTACACAAGTACGGACAACTTTGTGCATGATACGCCATTACAGACTACAACTGTATGAATAATCAGTACAGAGTGTTCTGTTCGAAATATACATGTACTGAATGTTCTTGTTACACAAATATAGATGACATTGTGCATGATACGCCATTACAGACTACAAGTGTATGAATAATCGGTTCAGACTGCGCCTGTTTGAAATACACAAGTACATAATGGTCATGTTACACAAGTACGGATAACATTGTGCATGGTATGCCATTACACACTACAACTGCATGAATCATCAGTACAGACTGTGCCTGTTTGAAATACACAAGCACTGAATGTTCATGTTACACAAGTACAGACAACATTGTGCATGATATGCCATTACAGACTACAACTGTATGAATCATTAGTACAGACTGTGCCTGTTTGAAATACACATGTACTGAATGGGCATGTTACACAAATACGGACAACATTGTGCATGATACGCCATTACAGACTACAACTGTATGAATCATCAGTACAGACTATGTCTGTTTTTAATACACAAGTTCTGAATGTTCATGTTACACAAGTACGGAAAACATTGTGCATGTTACGCCATTACAGACTACAACTGTATGAATCATCAGTAAAGACTATGCCTGTTTTTAATACACAAGTTCTGAATGGTCATGTTACACAAGTACGGACAACATTGTGCATGATATGCCATTACAGACTACAACTGTATGAATCATCAGTACAGACTGTGCCTGTTTGAAATACACATGTACTGAATGGTCTTGTTACACAATTACGGACAACATTGTGCATGATACGCCATTACAGACTACAACTGTATGAATCATCAGTACAGACTGTCCTGTTTGAAATACACAAGTACTGAATGGTCATGTTACACAAGTACAAATAACATTGTGCATGATACGCCGTTACAGACTACAACTGTATGAATCATCTGTACAGACTGTGCCTGTTTTTAATACACATGTACTGAATGGGCATGTTACACAATTACGGACAACATTGTGCATGATACGCCATTACAGACTACAACTGTATGAATCATCAGTACAGACTGTCCTGTTTGAAATACACAAGTACTGAATGGTCATGTTACACAAGTACAAATAACATTGTGCATGATACGCCGTTACAGACTACAACTGTATGAATCATCTGTACAGACTGTGCCTGTTTTTAATACACATGTACTGAATGGGCATGTTACACAATTACGGACAACATTGTGCATGATACGCCATTACAGACTACAACTGTATGAATCATCAGTACAGACTGTCCTGTTTGAAATACACAAATACTGAATGTTCATGTTACACAAGTACAGATAACATTGTGCATGATACGCCATTACAGACTACAACTGTATGAATCATCACTACAGACTGTGCCTGTTTTTAATACACAAGTACTGAATGGTCATGTTACACAAGTACGGACAACTTTGTGCATGATACGCCATTACAGACTACAACTGTATGAATCATCAATACAGATTGTGCCTGTTTGAAATACACAAGTACTGAATGGTCATGTTACACAAATACGGACAACATTGTGCATGATACGCCATTACAGACTACAACTGTATGAATCATCAGTACAGGCTGTGCCTGTTTGAAATACACATGTACTGAATGGTCATGTTACACAATTACAGATAACATTGTGCATGATACGCCATTACAGACTACAACTGTATGAATCATCAGTACAGACTGTGCCTGTTTTTAATACACAAGTACTGAATGGTCATGTTACACAAACTTCGGGCAACATTGTGCATGATACACCATTACAGACTACAACTGTATGAATCATCAGTACAGACTGTGCCTGTTTTTAATACACAAGTACTGAATGGTCATGTTACACAAGTACGGATAACATTGTGCATGATATGCCATTACACACTACAACTGCATGAATCATCAGTACAGACTGTGCCTGTTTGAAATACACAAGCACTGAATGTTCATGTTACACAAGTACAGACAACATTGTGCATGATACACCATTGCAGACTACAACTGTATGAATCATCAGTACAGACTGTGCCTGTTTTTAATACACAAGTACTGAATGGTCATGTTACACAAGTACGGACAACATTGTGCATGATATGCCATTACAGATTACAACTGTATGAATCATTAGTACAGACTGTGCCTGTTTGAAATACACAAGCACTGAATGTTCACGTTACACAAGTACAGACAACATTGTGCATGATACGCCATTACAGACTACAACTGTATGAATCATCAGTACAGACTATGCCTGTTTTTAATACACAAGTTCTGAATGGTCATGTTACACAAGTACGGACAACATTGTGCATGATATGCCATTACAGACTACAACTGTATGAATCATCAGTACAGACTGTGCCTGTTTGAAATACACAAGTATGAATGGTCATGTTACCCAAGTACAGACAACATTGTGCATGATACGCCATTACAGACTACAACTGTATGAATAATCAGTACAGACTGTGCCTATTTGAAATACACATGTACTGAATGGGCATGTTACACAAGTACAAATAACATTGTGCATGATACGCCATTACAGACTACAACTGTATGAATCATCAGTACAGACTGTGCCTGTTTTTAATACTCAAGTACTGAATGGTCATGTTACACAAGTACGTGCAACATTGTGCATGATACGCCATTACAGACTACAACTGTATGAATCATCAGTACAGACTGTGCCTGTTTGAAATACACAAGTACTGAATGGTCATGTTACCCAAGTACAGACAACATTGTGCATGATACGCCATTATAGACTACAACTGTATGAATCATCAGTGCAGACTATGCCTGTTTGAAATACACCACATGTACTGAATGTTCTTGTTACACAAGTATAGATAACATTGTGCGTGATGCGCCATTACAGACTACAACTGTATGAATCATCAGTACAGACTGTGCCTGTTTTTAATACTCAAGTACTGAATGGTCATGTTACACAATTACGTGCAACATTGTGCATGATACGCCATTACAGACTACAACTGTATGAATCATCAGTACAGACTGTGCCTGTTTGAAATACACCACATGTACTGAATGTTCTTGTTACACAAGTATAGATAACATTGTGCGTGATGCGCCATTACAGACTACAACTGTATGAATCATCAGTACAGACTGTGCCTGTTTTTAATACTCAAGTACTGAATGGTCATGTTACACAATTACGTGCAACATTGTGCATGATACGCCATTACAGACTACAACTGTATGAATCATCAGTACAGACTGTGCCTGTTTGAAATACACCACATGTACTGAATGTTCTTGTTACACAAGTATAGATAACATTGTGCGTGATGCGCCATTACAGACTACAACTGTATGAATCATCAGTACAGACTGTGCCTGTTTTTAATACTCAAGTACTGAATGTTCATGTTACACAAGTACAGACAACATTGTGCATGATACGCCATTACAGACTACAACTGTATGAATCATCAGTACAGACTGTGCCTGTTTGAAATACACCACATGTACTGAATGGTCTTGTTACACAAGTACGGACAACATTGTGCATGATATGCCATTACAGACTACAACTGTATGAATCATCAGTACAGACTGTGCCTATTTGAAATACACATGTACTGAATGGGCATGTTACACAAGTACAAATAACATTGTGCATGATACGCCATTACAGACTACAACTGTATGAATCATCAGTACAGGCTGCGCCTGTTTGAAATACACAAGTACTGAATGGTCATGTTACACAAGTACAGAAAACATTGTGCATGATACGCCATTACAGACTACAACTGTATGAATAATCAGTACTGACTATGCCTGTTCGAAATATACAAGTACTGAATGGTTATGTTACAAAAATACGGATACCATTGTGCATGATACGCCATTACAGACTACAACTGTATGAATCATCAGTACAGACTATGCCTGTTTTTAATACACAAGTACCGAATGGTCATGTTACACAAGTACGGGCAACATTGTGCATGATATGCCATTTCACACTACAACTGTATGAATAATCAGTACTGACTATGCCTGTTCGAAATATACAAGTACTGAATGGTTATGTTACAAAAATACGGATAACATTGTGCATGATACGCCATTACAGACTACAACTGTATGAATCATCAGTACAGACTATGCCTGTTTTTAATACACAAGTTCTGAATGGTCATGTTACACAAGTACGGACAACATTGTGCATGATATGCCATTACAGACTACAACTGTATGAATCATCAGTACAGACTGTGCCTGTTTGAAATACACAAGTATGAATGGTCATGTTACCCAAGTACAGACAACATTGTGCATGATACGCCATTACAGACTACAACTGTATGAATCATCAGTACAGACTGTGCCTATTTGAAATACACATGTACTGAATGGGCATGTTACACAAGTACAAATAACATTGTGCATGATACGCCATTACAGACTACAACTGTATGAATCATCAGTACAGACTGTGCCTGTTTTTAATACTCAAGTACTGAATGGTCATGTTACACAAGTACGTGCAACATTGTGCATGATACGCCATTACAGACTACAACTGTATGAATCATCAGTACAGGCTGCGCCTGTTTGAAATACACAAGTACTGAATGGTCATGTTACACAAGTACAGAAAACATTGTGCATGATACGCCATTACAGACTACAACTGTATGAATCATCAGTACAGGCTGCGCCTGTTTAAAATACACAAGTACTGAATGGTCATGTTACACAAGTACAGATAACATTGTGCATGATACGCCATTACAGACTACAACTGCATGAATCATCAGTACAGACTGTGCCTGTTTGAAATACACCACATGTACTGAATGTTCTTGTTACACAAGTATAGATAACATTGTGCGTGATGCGCCATTACAGACTACAACTGTATGAATCATCAGTAAAGACTGTGCCTGTTTTTAATACTCAAGTACTGAATGGTCATGTTACACAAGTACGTGCAACATTGTGCATGATACGCCATTACAGACTACAACTGTATGAATCATCAGTACAGACTATGCCTGTTTGAAATACACCACATGTACTGAATGGTCATGTTACACAAGTACGGACAACATTGTGCATGATATGCCATTACAGACTACAACTGTATGAATCATCAGTACAGACTGTGCCTATTTGAAATACACATGTACTGAATGGGCATGTTACACAAGTACAAATAACATTGTGCATGATACGCCATTACAGACTACAACTGTATGAATCATCAGTACAGGTTGCGCCTGTTTGAAATACACAAGTACTGAATGGTCATGTTACACAAGTACAGATAACATTGTGCATGATACGCCATTACAAACTACAACTGTATGAATCATCAGTACAGACTGTGCCTGTTTTTAATTCACAAGTACTGAATGGTCATGTTACACAAGTACGGGCAACTGTGTGCATGACACGCCATTACAGACTACAACTGTATGAATCATCAGTACAGACTGTACCTGTTTGAAATACACATGTACTGAATGGGCATGTTACACAAGTACAGATAACATTGTGCATGATACGCCATTACAGACTACAACTGTATGAATCATCAGTACTGACTGTGCTTGTTCGAAATATACAAGTACTGAATGGTTATGTTACACAAATACGGATAACATTGTGCATGATATGCCATGATAGACAACAACAGTATGAATCATCAGTACAGACTGTCCTGTTTGAAATACACAAATACTGAATGGTCATGTTACACAAGTACGGATAACATTATGCATGATATGCCATTACAGACTGCAACTGTACGAATCACCAGTACAGAATGTGCCTGTTTGAAATACACAAGTACTGAATTGTCATCTTACACAAGTACGGATAACATTGTGCATGATACGCCATTACAGACTACAACTGTATGAATCATCCGTACAGACTGTGCCTGTTTGAAATACACATGTACTGAATGGTCATGTTACACAAGTACAGATAAAATTGTGCATGATACGCCAATACAAACTACAACTGTATGTATCATCAGTACAGACTGTGCCTGTTTTTAATACACAAGTACTGAATGGTCATGTTACACAAGTACGGACAACTTTGTGCATGATACGCCATTACAGACTACAACTGTATGAATCATCAGTACAGACTGTGCCTGTTTGTAGTACACCACATGGACTGAATGTTCATGTTACACAAATATAGATGACATTGTGCATGATACGCCATTACCGACTACAAGTGTATGAATAATCGGTACAGACTGTGCCTGTTTGAAATACACATGTACTGAATGGGCATGTTACACAAGTACGGATAACATTGTGCATGATATGCCATTACAGACTACAACTGTATGAATAATCAGTACTGACTATGCCTGTTCGAAATATACAAGTACTGAATGGTTATGTTACAAAAATACGGATACCATTGTGCATGATACGCCATTACAGACTACAACTGTATGAATCATCAGTACAGACTATGCCTGTTTTTAATACACAAGTACCGAATGGTCATGTTACACAAGTACGGGCAACATTGTGCATGATATGCCATTTCACACTACAACTGTATGAATAATCAGTACTGACTATGCCTGTTCGAAATATACAAGTACTGAATGGTTATGTTACAAAAATACGGATAACATTGTGCATGATACGCCATTACAGACTACAACTGTATGAATCATCAGTACAGACTATGCCTGTTTTTAATACACAAGTTCTGAATGGTCATGTTACACAAGTACGGACAACATTGTGCATGATATGCCATTACAGACTACAACTGTATGAATCATCAGTACAGACTGTGCCTGTTTGAAATACACAAGTATGAATGGTCATGTTACCCAAGTACAGACAACATTGTGCATGATACGCCATTACAGACTACAACTGTATGAATCATCAGTACAGACTGTGCCTATTTGAAATACACATGTACTGAATGGGCATGTTACACAAGTACAAATAACATTGTGCATGATACGCCATTACAGACTACAACTGTATGAATCATCAGTACAGACTGTGCCTGTTTTTAATACTCAAGTACTGAATGGTCATGTTACACAAGTACGTGCAACATTGTGCATGATACGCCATTACAGACTACAACTGTATGAATCATCAGTACAGACTGTGCCTGTTTGAAATACACATGTACTGAATGGTCATGTTACACAATTACAGATGACATTGTGCATAATACGCCATTACAGACTACAACTGTATGAATCATCAGTACAGACTGTGCCTGTTTGAAATACACAAGTACTGAATGGTCATGTTACCCAAGTACAGACAACATTGTGCATGATACGCCATTATAGACTACAACTGTATGAATCATCAGTGCAGACTATGCCTGTTTTTAATACACAATTACTGAATGGTCATGTTACACAAGTTCGGGCAACATTGTGCATGATACGCCATTACAGACTACAACTGTATGAATCATCAGTACAGACTGTGCCTGTTTGAAATACACCACATGTACTGAATGTTCATTGTTACACAAGTATAGATAACATTGTGCGTGATGCGCCATTACAGACTACAACTGTATGAATCATCAGTACAGACTGTGCCTGTTTTAATACACATGTACTGAATGGGCATGTTACACAATTACGGACAACATTGTGCATAATACGCCATTACAGACTACAACTGTATGAATCATCTGTACTGACTGTGCCTGTTCGAAATACACATGTACTGAATGGTTATGTTACACAAATACGGATAACATTGTGCATGATATGCCATGACAGACAACAACAGTATGAATCATCAGTACAGACTATGCCTGTTTGAAATACACCACATGTACTGAATGGTCATGTTACACAAGTACGGACAACATTGTGCATGATATGCCATTACAGACTACAACTGTATGAATCATCAGTACAGACTGTGCCTATTTGAAATACACATGTACTGAATGGGCATGTTACACAAGTACAAATAACATTGTGCATGATACGCCATTACAGACTACAACTGTATGAATCATCAGTACAGGCTGCGCCTGTTTGAAATACACAAGTACTGAATGGTCATGTTACACAAGTACAGATAACATTGTGCATGATACGCCATTACAAACTACAACTGTATGAATCATCAGTACAGACTGTGCCTGTTTTTAATACACAAGTACTGAATGGTCATGTTACACAAGTACGGGCAACTGTGTGCATGACACGCCATTACAGACTACAACTGTATGAATCATCAGTACAGACTGTACCTATTTGAAATACACATGTACTGAATGGGCATGTTACACAAGTACAAATAACATTGTGCATGATACGCCATTACAGACTACAACTGTATGAATCATCAGTACAGACTGTGCCTGTTTGAAATACACATGTACTGAATGGTTATGTTACACAAGTACAGATAACATTGTGCATGATATGCCATGACAGACTACAACTGTATAAATCATCAGTACAGACTGTGCCTGTTTGAAATACACATGTACTGAATGGTTATGTTACACAAGTACAGATAACATTGTGCATGATACGCCATTACAGACCACAACTGTATGAATCATCAGTACAGACTATGCCTGTTTTTAATACACAAGTTCTGAATGGTCATGTTACACAAGTACGGACAACATTGTGCATGATATGCCATTACAGACTACAACTGTATGAATCATCAGTACAGACTGTGCCTGTTTGAAATACACAAGTACTGAATGGTCATGTTACACAAGTACAGATAACATTGTGCATGATACGCCATTACAGACTACAACTGTATGAATCATCAGTACAGACTGTGCCTGTTTGAAATACACAAATACTGAATGGTCATGCACAAGTACAGATAACATTGTGCATGATACGCCATTACAGACTACAACTGTATGAATCATCAGTACAGACTGTGCCTGTTCGAAATACACATGTACTGAATGGTCTTGTTACACAAGTACAGATAACATTGTGCATGATACGCCATTACAGACTACAACTGTATGAATCATCAGTACAGACTGTGCCTGTTTGAAATACACATGTACTGAATGGTCTTGTTACACAAGTACACATAACATTGTGCATGATATGCCATTACAGGCTACAACTGTATAAATCATCAGTACAGATTGTGCCTGTTTTTAATACACAAGTACTGAATGGTCATGTTACACAAGTACGGGCAACATTGTGCATGATACGCCATTACAGACTACAACTGTATGAATCATCAGTACAGACTGTGCCTGTTTGAAATACACCACATGTCCTGAATGTTCATGTTACACAAGTATAGATAACATTGTGCATGATATGCCATTACAGACTACAACTGTATAAATCATCAGTACAGATTGTGCCTGTTTATAATACACAAGTACTGAATGGTCATGTTACACAAGTACTTATAACATTGTGCATGATACGCCATTACAGACTACAACTGTATGAATCATCAGTACAGACTGTGCCTGTTTGAAATACACATGTACTGAATGGTCTTGTTACACAAGTACAGATAACATTGTGCATGATATGCCATTACAGACTACAACTGTATAAATCATCAGTACAGATTGTGCCTGTTTTTAATACACAAGTACTGAATGGTCATGTTACACAACTACGGGCAACATTGTGCATGATACGCCATTACAGACTACGACTGTATAAATCATCAGTACAGACTGTGCCTGTTTGAAATACACCACATGTACTGAATGTTCATGTTAGACAAGTATAGATAACATTGTGCATGATATGCCATTACAGACTACAACTGTATAAATCATCAGTACAGATTGTGCCTGTTTATAATACACAAGTACTGAATGGTCATGTTACACAAGTACAAATAACATTGTGCAAGATACGCCATTACAGACTACAACTGTATGAATCATCAGTACAGACTATGCCTGTTTGAAATACACGTGTACTGAAAGGTCATGTTACACAAGTACAGATGACATTGTGCATGATACGCCATTACAGGCTACAACTGTATGAATCATCAGTACAGACTGTGCCTGTTTGAAATACACATGTACTGAATGGTTTTGTTACACAAGTACAGATAACATTGTGCATGATATGCCATTACGGACTGCAACTGTATGAATCATCAGTAAAGACTATGCCTGTTTGAAATACACAAGCACTGAATGGTCATGTTACACAATTACAGATGACATTGTGCATAATACGCCATTACAGACTACAACTGTATGAATCATCAGTACAGACTGAGCCTGTTTTTAATACACAATTACTGAATGGTCATGTTACACAAGTACGTGCAACATTGTGCATGGTACGCCATTACAGACTACAACTGTATGAATCATCAGTACAGACTGTGCCTGTTTGAAATACACATGTACTGAATGGTCTTGTTACACAAGTACACATAACATTGTGCATGATATGCCATTACAGGCTACAACTGTATAAATCATCAGTACAGATTGTGCCTGTTTTTAATACACAAGTACTGAATGGTCATGTTACACAAGTACGGGCAACGTTGTGCATGATACGCCATTACAGACTACAACTGTATGAATCATCAGTACAGACTGTGCCTGTTTGAAATACACATGTACTGAATGGTCATATTACACAAGTACAGATAACATTGTGCATGATACGCCATTACAGACTACAACTTTATGAATCATCAGTACAGACTGTGCCTGTTTGAAATACACCACATGTACTGAATGTTCATGTTACACAAGTATAGATAACATTGTGCATGATATGCCATTACAGACTACAACTGTATGAATCATCAGTACAGACTGTGCCTGTTTGAAATACACATGTACTGAATGGTCATGTTACACAAGTACAGATAACATTGTGCATGATACGCCATTACAGACTACAACTTTATGAATCATCAGTACAGACTGTGCCTGTTTGAAATACACCACATGTACTGAATGTTCATGTTACACAAGTATAGATAACATTGTGCATGATATGCCATTACAGACTACAACTGTATAAATCATCAGTACAGATTGTGCCTGTTTTTAATACACAAGTACTGAATGGTCATGTTACACAAGTACTTATAACATTGTGCATGATACGCCATTACAGACTACAACTGTATGAATCATCAGTACAGACTGTGCCTGTTTGAAATACACATGTACTGAATGGTCTTGTTACACAAGTACAGATAACATTGTGCATGATATGCCATTACAGACTACAACTGTATAAATCATCAGTACAGATTGTGCCTGTTTTTAATACACAAGTACTGAATGGTCATGTTACACAAGTACGGGCAACATTGTGCATGATACGCCATTACAGACTACGACTGTATGAATCATCAGTACAGACTGTGCCTGTTTGAAATACACCACATGTACTGAATGTTCATGTTACACAAGTATAGATAACATTGTGCATGATATGCCATTACAGACTACAACTGTATAAATCATCAGTACAGATTGTGCCTGTTTATAATACACAAGTACTGAATGGTCATGTTACACAAGTACAAATAACATTGTGCAAGATACGCCATTACAGACTACAACTGTATGAATCATCAGTACAGACTATGCCTGTTTGAAATACACGTGTACTGAAAGGTCATGTTACACAAGTACAGATGACATTGTGCATGATACGCCATTACAGACTACAACTGCATGAATCATCAGCACAGACTATGCCTGTTTGAAATACACATGTACTGAATGGTCATGTTACACAAGTACTTATAACATTGTGCATGATACGCCATTACAGACTACAACTGCATGAATGATCAGCACAGACTGTGCCTGTTTGAAATACACCACATGTACTGAATGTTCATGTTACACAAGTATAGATAACATTGTGCATGATACTACATTACAGACTACAACTGTATGAATAATCGGTACAGACTGTGCCTGTTTGAAATACACATGTACTGAATGGTTATGTTACACAAGTACGAATAATATTGTGCATGATATGCCATGACAGACTGCAACAGTACGAATCATCAGTACAGACTGTGCCTGTTTGAAATACACAAGTACAGAATGGTCATGTTACACAAGTACGGATAACATTGTGCATGATATGCACTTACACACTACAACTGCATGAATCATCAGTACAGACTGTGCCTGTTTGAAATACACAAGCACTGAATGTTCATGTTACATAAGTACGGACAACATTGTGCATGATATGCCATTACAGATTACAACTGCATGAATCATTAGTACAGACTGTGCCTGTTTGAAATACACAAGCACTGAATGTTCATGTTACACAAGTACAGACAACATTGTGCATGATACGCCATTACAGACTACAACTGTATGAATCATCAATGCAGACTATGCCTGTTTTTAATACACAAGTACTGAATGGTCATGTTACACAAGTTCGGGCAACATTGTGCATGATACGCCATTACAGACTACAACTGTATGAATCATCAGTACAGACTGTGCCTGTTTGAAATACACCACATGTACTGAATGTTCTTGTTACACAAGTATAGATAACATTGTGCATGATGCGCCATTACAGACTACAACTGTATGAATAATCAGTACAGACTGTGCCTATTTGAAATACACATGTACTGAATGGGCATGTTACACAAGTACAAATAACATTGTGCATGATACGCCATTACAGACTAGAACTGTATGAATCATCAGTACAGACTGTGCCTGTTTTTAATACTCAAGTACTGAATGGTCATGTTACACAAGTACGTGCAACATTGTGCATGATACGCCATTACAGACTACAACTTATGAATCATCAGTACAGACTGTGCCTGTTTTTAATACTCAAGTACTGAATGGTCATGTTACACAAGTACGTGCAACATTGTGCATGATACGTCATTACAGACTACAACTGTATGAATCATCAGTACAGACTGTGCCTGTTTTTAATACTCAAGTACTGAATGGTCATGTTACACAAGTACGTGCAACATTGTGCATGATACGCCATTACAGACTACAACTATATGAATCATCAGTACAGACTATGCCTGTTTGAAATACACCACATGTACTGAATAGTCATGTTACACAAGTACGGACAACATTGTGCATGATATGCCATTACAGACTACAACTGTATGAATCATCAGTACAGACTGTGCCTGTTCGAAATACTCAAGTACTGATTGGTCATGTTACACAAGTACATGCAACATTGTGCATGGTACGCCATTACAGATTACAACTGTATGAATCATCAGTACAGACTGTGCCTGTTTGAAATACACCACATGTACTGAATGTTCATGTTACACAAGTATAGATAACATTGTGCATGATACTACATTACAGACTACAACTGTATGAATAATCGGTACAGACTGTGCCTGTTTGAAATACACATGTACTGAATGGTTATGTTACACAAGTACGAATAATATTGTGCATGATATGCCATGACAGACTGCAACAGTACGAATCATCAGTACAGACTGTGCCTGTTTGAAATACACAAGTACAGAATGGTCATGTTACACAAGTACGGATAACATTGTGCATGATATGCACTTACACACTACAACTGCATGAATCATCAGTACAGACTGTGCCTGTTTGAAATACACAAGCACTGAATGTTCAAGTTACATAAGTACGGACAACATTGTGCATGATATGCCATTACAGATTACAACTGCATGAATCATTAGTACAGACTGTGCCTGTTTGAAATACACAAGCACTGAATGTTCATGTTACACAAGTACAGACAACATTGTGCATGATACGCCATTACAGACTACAACTGTATGAATCATCAATGCAGACTATGCCTGTTTTTAATACACAAGTACTGAATGGTCATGTTACACAAGTACAGACAACATTGTGCATGATACGCCATTACAGACTACAACTGTATGAATCATCAATGCAGACTATGCCTGTTTTTAATACACAAGTACTGAATGGTCATGTTACACAAGTTCGGGCAACATTGTGCATGATACGCCATTACAGACTACAACTGTATGAATCATCAGTACAGACTGTGCCTGTTTGAAATACACCACATGTACTGAATGTTCTTGTTACACAAGTATAGATAACATTGTGCATGATGCGCCATTACAGACTACAACTGTATGAATAATCAGTACAGACTGTGCCTATTTGAAATACACATGTACTGAATGGGCATGTTACACAAGTACAAATAACATTGTGCATGATACGCCATTACAGACTACAACTGTATGAATCATCAGTACAAACTGTGCCTGTTTTTAATACTCAAGTACTGAATGGTCATGTTACACAAGTACGTGCAACATTGTGCATGATACGCCATTACAGACTACAACTTATGAATCATCAGTACAGACTGTGCCTGTTTTTAATACTCAAGTACTGAATGGTCATGTTACACAAGTACGTGCAACATTGTGCATGATACGTCATTACAGACTACAACTGTATGAATCATCAGTACAGACTGTGCCTGTTTTTAATACTCAAGTACTGAATGGTCATGTTACACAAGTACGTGCAACATTGTGCATGATACGCCATTACAGACTACAACTATATGAATCATCAGTACAGACTATGCCTGTTTGAAATACACCACATGTACCGAATAGTCATGTTACACAAGTACGGACAACATTGTGCATGATATGCCATTACAGACTACAACTGTATGAATCATCAGTACAGACTGTGCCTGTTCGAAATACTCAAGTACTGATTGGTCATGTTACACAAGTACGTGCAACATTGTGCATGGTACGCCATTACAGATTACAACTGTATGAATCATCAGTACAGACTGTGCCTGTTTGAAATACACAAGTACTGATTGGTCATGTTACACAAGTACGTGCAACATTGTGCATGGTACGCCATTACAGACTACAACTGTATGAATCATCAGTACAGACTGGGCCTGTTTGTAATACTCAAGTACTGAATGGTCATGTTACACAAGTACGTGCAACATTGTGCATGGTACGCCATTACAGACTACAACTGTATGAATCATCAGTACAGATTGTGCCTGTTTGAAATACACATGTACTGAATGGTCTTGTTACACAAGTACAGATAACATTGTGCATGATACGCCATTACAGACTACAACTGTATGAATCATCAGTACAGACTGTGCCTGTTTGAAATACACATGTACTGAATGGTCTTGTTACACAAGTACACATAACATTGTGCATGATATGCCATTACAGGCTACAACTGTATAAATCATCAGTACAGATTGTGCCTGTTTTTAATACACAAGTACTGAATGGTCATGTTACACAAGTACGGGCAACATTGTGCATGATACGCCATTACAGACTACAACTGTATGAATCATCAGTACAGACTGTGCCTGTTTGAAATACACATGTACTGAATGTTCATGTTACACAAGTACAGATAACATTGTGCATGATACGCCATTACAGACTACGACTGTATGAATCATCAGTACAGACTGTGCCTGTTTGAAATACACCACATGTACTGAATGTTCATGTTACACAAGTATAGATAACATTGTGCATGATATGCCATTACAGACTACAACTGTATAAATCATCAGTACAGATTGTGCCTGTTTATAATACACAAGTACTGAATGGTCATGTTACACAAGTACAAATAACATTGTGCAAGATACGCCATTACAGACTACAACTGTATGAATCATCAGTACAGACTATGCCTGTTTGAAATACACGTGTACTGAAAGGTCATGTTACACAAGTACAGATGACATTGTGCATGATACGCCATTACAGACTACAACTGCATGAATCATCAGCACAGACTATGCCTGTTTGAAATACACATGTACTGAATGGTCATGTTACACAAGTACTTATAACATTGTGCATGATACGCCATTACAGACTACAACTGCATGAATGATCAGCACAGACTATGCCTGTTTGAAATACACATGTACTGAATGGTCTTGTTACACAAGTACAGATAACATTGTGCATGATACGCCATTACAGACTACAACTGTATGAATCATCAGTACAGACTGTGCCTGTTTGAAATACACCACATGTACTGAATGTTCATGTTACACAAGTATAGATAACATTGTGCATGATACTACATTACAGACTACAACTGTATGAGTAATCGGTACAGACTGTGCCTGTTTGAAATACACATGTACTGAATGGTTATGTTACACAAGTACGAATAATATTGTGCATGATATGCCATGACAGACTGCAACAGTACGAATCATCAGTACAGACTGTGCCTGTTTGAAATACACAAGTACAGAATGGTCATGTTACACAAGTACGGATAACATTGTGCATGATATGCACTTACACACTACAACTGCATGAATCATCAGTACAGACTGTGCCTGTTTGAAATACACAAGCACTGAATGTTCATGTTACATAAGTACGGACAACATTGTGCATGATATGCCATTACAGATTACAACTGCATGAATCATTAGTACAGACTGTGCCTGTTTGAAATACACAAGCACTGAATGTTCATGTTACACAAGTACAGACAACATTGTGCATGATACGCCATTACAGACTACAACTGTATGAATCATCAATGCAGACTATGCCTGTTTTTAATACACAAGTACTGAATGGTCATGTTACACAAGTTCGGGCAACATTGTGCATGATACGCCATTACAGACTATAACTGTATGAATCATCAGTACAGACTGTGCCTGTTTGAAATACACCACATGTACTGAATGTTCTTGTTACACAAGTATAGATAACATTGTGCATGATGCGCCATTACAGACTACAACTGTATGAATAATCAGTACAGACTGTGCCTATTTGAAATACACATGTACTGAATGGGCATGTTACACAAGTACAAATAACATTGTGCATGATACGCCATTACAGACTACAACTGTATGAATCATCAGTACAGACTGTGCCTGTTTTTAATACTCAAGTACTGAATGGTCATGTTACACAAGTACGTGCAACATTGTGCATGATACGCCATTACAGACTACAACTTATGAATCATCAGTACAGACTGTGCCTGTTTTTAATACTCAAGTACTGAATGGTCATGTTACACAAGTACGTGCAACATTGTGCATGATACGTCATTACAGACTACAACTGTATGAATCATCAGTACAGACTGTGCCTGTTTTTATTACTCAAGTACTGAATGGTCATGTTACACAAGTACGTGCAACATTGTGCATGATACGCCATTACAGACTACAACTATATGAATCATCAGTACAGACTATGCCTGTTTGAAATACACCACATGTACTGAATAGTCATGTTACACAAGTACGGACAACATTGTGCATGATATGCCATTACAGACTACAACTGTATGAATCATCAGTACAGACTGTGCCTGTTCGAAATACTCAAGTACTGATTGGTCATGTTACACAAGTACGTGCAACATTGTGCATGGTACGCCATTACAGATTACAACTGTATGAATCATCAGTACAGACTGTGCCTGTTTGAAATACACCACATGTACTGAATGTTCATGTTACACAAGTATAGATAACATTGTGCATGATACTACATTACAGACTACAACTGTATGAATAATCGGTACAGACTGTGCCTGTTTGAAATACACATGTACTGAATGGTTATGTTACACAAGTACGAATAATATTGTGCATGATATGCCATGACAGACTGCAACAGTACGAATCATCAGTACAGACTGTGCCTGTTTGAAATACACAAGTACAGAATGGTCATGTTACACAAGTACGGATAACATTGTGCATGATATGCACTTACACACTACAACTGCATGAATCATCAGTACAGACTGTGCCTGTTTGAAATACACAAGCACTGAATGTTCAAGTTACATAAGTACGGACAACATTGTGCATGATATGCCATTACAGATTACAACTGCATGAATCATTAGTACAGACTGTGCCTGTTTGAAATACACAAGCACTGAATGTTCATGTTACACAAGTACAGACAACATTGTGCATGATACGCCATTACAGACTACAACTGTATGAATCATCAATGCAGACTATGCCTGTTTTTAATACACAAGTACTGAATGGTCATGTTACACAAGTTCGGGCAACATTGTGCATGATACGCCATTGCAGACTACAACTGTATGAATCATCAGTACAGACTGTGCCTGTTTGAAATACACCACATGTACTGAATGTTCTTGTTACACAAGTATAGATAACATTGTGCATGATGCGCCATTACAGACTACAACTGTATGAATAATCAGTACAGACTGTGCCTGTTTGAAATACACCACATTTACTGAATGTTCATGTTACACAAGTATAGATAACATTGTGCATGATATGCCATTACAGACTACAACTGTATAAATCATCAGTACAGATTGTGCCTGTTTATAATACACAAGTACTGAATGGTCATGTTACACAAGTACTTATAACATTGTGCATGATACGCCATTACAGACTACAACCGTATGAATCATCAGTACAGACTGTGCCTGTTTGAAATACACATGTACTGAATGGTCTTGTTACACAAGTACAGATAACATTGTGCATGATATGCCATTACAGACTACAACTGTATAAATCATCAGTACAGATTGTGCCTGTTTTTAATACACAAGAACTGAATGGTCATGTTACACAAGTACGGGCAACATTGTGCATGATACGCCATTACAGACTACGACTGTATGAATCATCAGTACAGACTGTGCCTGTTTGAAATACACCACATGTACTGAATATTCATGTTACACAAGTATAGATTACATTGTGCATGATATGCCATTACAGACTACAACTGTATAAATCATCAGTACAGATTGTGCCTGTTTATAATACTCAAGTACTGAATGGTCATGTTACACAAGTACAAATAACATTGTGCATGATACGCCATTACAGACTACAACTGTATGAATCATCAGTACAGACTATGCCTGTTTGAAATACACGTGTACTGAAAGGTCATGTTACACAAGTACAGATGACATTGTGCATGATACGCCATTACAGGCTACAACTGTATGAATCATCAGTACAGACTGTGCCTGTTTGAAATACACATGTACTGAATGGTTTTGTTACACAAGTACAGATAACATTGTGCATGATATGCCATTACGGACTGCAACTGTATGAATCATCAGTAAAGACTATGCCTGTTTGAAATACACAAGCACTGAATGGTCATGTTACACAATTACAGATGACATTGTGCATAATACGCCATTACAGACTACAACTGTATGAATCATCAGTACAGAGTGAGCCTGTTTTTAATACACAATTACTGAATGGTCATGTTACACAAGTACGGGCAACATTGTGCATGATACGCCATTACAGACTACAACTGTATAAATCACCAGTACAGACTGTGCCTGTTCGAAATATGCAAGTACTGAATGGTCATGTTACACAAGTACGGATAACATTGTGCATGATACGGCATTACATACTACAACTGTATGAATCATCAGTACAGACTCTGCCTGTTTGAAATACACATGTACTGAATGGTCATGTTACACAAGTACTTATAACATTGTGCATGATACGCCATTACAGACTACAACTGCATGAATGATCAGCACAGACTATGCCTGTTTGAAATACACATGTACTGAATGGTCTTGTTACACAAGTACGGACAACATTGTGCATGATATGCCATTACAGACTACAACTGTATAAATCATCAGTACAGATTGTGCCCGTTTTTAATACACAAGTACTGAATGGTCATGTTACACAAGTACGGGCAACATTGTGCATGATACGCCATTACAGACTACAACTGTATGAATCATCAGTACAGACTGGGCCTGTTTGTAATACTCAAGTACTGAATGGTCATGTTACACAAGTACGTGCAACATTGTGCATGGTACGCCATTACAGACTACAACTGTATGAATCATCAGTACAGATTGTGCCTGTTTGAAATACACATGTACTGAATGGTCTTGTTACACAAGTACAGATAACATTGTGCATGATACGCCATTACAGACTACAGCTGTATGAATCATCAGTACAGACTGTGCCTGTTTGAAATACACATGTACTGAATGGTCTTGTTACACAAGTACACATAACATTGTGCATGATATGCCATTACAGGCTACAACTGTATAAATCATCAGTACAGATTGTGCCTGTTTTTAATACACAAGTACTGAATGGTCATGTTACACAAGTACGGGCAACATTGTGCATGATACGCCATTACAGACTACAACTGTATGAATCATCAGTACAGACTGTGCCTGTTTTTAATACTCAAGTACTGAATGGTCATGTTACACAAGTACGTGCAACCTTGTGCATGATACGCCATTACAGACTACAACTTATGAATCATCAGTACAGACTGTGCCTGTTTTTAATACTCAAGTACTGAATGGTCATGTTACACAAGTACGTGCAACATTGTGCATGATACGTCATTACAGACTACAACTGTATGAATCATCAGTACAGACTGTGCCTGTTTTTAATACTCGAGTACTGAATGGTCATGTTACACAAGTACGTGCAACATTGTGCATGATACGCCATTACAGACTACAACTATATGAATCATCAGTACAGACTATGCCTGTTTGAAATACACCACATGTACTGAATAGTCATGTTACACAAGTACGGACAACATTGTGCATGATATGCCATTACAGACTACAACTGTATGAATCATCAGTACAGACTGTGCCTGTTCGAAATACTCAAGTACTGATTGGTCATGTTACACAAGTACGTGCAACATTGTGCATGGTACGCCATTACAGATTACAACTGTATGAATCATCAGTACAGATTGTGCCTGTTTGAAATACACAAGGACTGATTGGTCATGTTACACAAGTACGTGCAACATTGTGCATGGTACGCCATTACAGACTACAACTGTATGAATCATCAGTACAGACTGGGCGTGTTTGTAATACTCAAGTACTGAATGGTCATGTTACACAAGTACGTGCAACATTGTGCATGGTACGCCATTACAGACTACAACTGTATGAATCATCAGTACAGATTGTGCCTGTTTGAAATACACATGTACTGAATGGTCTTGTTACACAAGTACAGATAACATTGTGCATGATACGCCATTACAGACTACAACTGTATGAATCATCAGTACAGACTGTGCATGTTTGAAATACACATGTACTGAATGGTCTTGTTACACAAGTACACATAACATTGTGCATGATATGCCATTACAGGCTACAACTGTATAAATCATCAGTACAGATTGTGCCTGTTTTTAATACACAAGTACTGAATGGTCATGTTACACAAGTACGGGCAACATTGTGCATGATACGCCATTACAGACTACAACTGTATGAATCATCAGTACAGACTGTGCCTGTTTGAAATACACATGTACTGAATGTTCATGTTACACAAGTACAGATAACATTGTGCATGATACGCCATTACAGACTACGACTGTATGAATCATCAGTACAGACTGTGCCTGTTTGAAATACACCACATGTACTGAATGTTCATGTTACACAAGTATAGATAACATTGTGCATGATATGCCATTACAGACTACAACTGTATAAATCATCAGTACAGATTGTGCCTGTTTATAATACACAAGTACTGAATGGTCATGTTACACAAGTACAAATAACATTGTGCAAGATACGCCATTACAGACTACAACTGTATGAATCATCAGTACAGACTATGCCTGTTTGAAATACACGTGTACTGAAAGGTCATGTTACACAAGTACAGATGACATTGTGCATGATACGCCATTACAGACTACAACTGCATGAATCATCAGCACAGACTATGCCTGTTTGAAATACACATGTACTGAATGGTCATGTTACACAAGTACTTATAACATTGTGCATGATACGCCATTACAGACTACAACTGCATGAATGATCAGCACAGACTGTGCCTGTTTGAAATACACCACATGTACTGAATGTTCATGTTACACAAGTATAGATAACATTGTGCATGATACTACATTACAGACTACAACTGTATGAATAATCGGTACAGACTGTGCCTGTTTGAAATACACATGTACTGAATGGTTATGTTACACAAGTACGAATAATATTGTGCATGATATGCCATGACAGACTGCAACAGTACGAATCATCAGTACAGACTGTGCCTGTTTGAAATACACAAGTACAGAATGGTCATGTTACACAAGTACGGATAACATTGTGCATGATATGCACTTACACACTACAACTGCATGAATCATCAGTACAGACTGTGCCTGTTTGAAATACACAAGCACTGAATGTTCATGTTACATAAGTACGGACAACATTGTGCATGATACGCCATTACAGACTACAACTATATGAATCATCAGTACAGACTATGCCTGTTTGAAATACACCACATGTACTGAATAGTCATGGTACACAATTACAGATAACATTATGCAATGATACGCCATTAACAGACTACAACTGTATGAATCATCAGTACAGACTGTGCCTGTTTTTAATACACAAGTACTGAATGGTCATGTTACACAAGTTCGGGCAACATTGTGCATGAAACACCATTACAGACTACAACTGTATGAATCATCAGTACAGACTGTGCCTGTTTTTAATACACAAATACTGAATGGTCATGTTACACAAGTACGGATAATATTGTGCATAATATGCACTTACACACTACAACTGCATGAATCATCAGTACAGACTGTGCCTGTTTGAAATACACAAGCACTGGATGTTCATGTTACATAAGTACGGACAACATTGTGCATGATATGCCATTACAGACTACAACTTATGAATCATCAGTACAGACTGTGCCTGTTTTTAATACTCAAGTACTGAATGGTCATGTTACACAAGTACGTGCAACATTGTGCATGATACGTCATTACAGACTACAACTGTATGAATCATCAGTACAGACTGTGCCTGTTTTTAATACTCAAGTACTGAATGGTCATGTTACACAAGTACGTGCAACATTGTGCATGATACGCCATTACAGAGTACAACTGTATGAATCATTAGTACAGACTGTGCCTGTTTGAAATACACAAGCACTGAATGTTCATGTTACACAAGTACAGACAACATTGTGCATGATACGCCATTACAGACTACAACTGTATGAATCATCAGTACAGACTATGCCTGTTTGAAATACACCACATGTACTGAATAGTCATGTTACACAAGTACGGACAACATTGTGCATGATATGCCATTGCAGACTACAACTGTATGAATCATCAGTACAGACTGTGTCTGTTTGTAATACTCAAGTACTGATTGGTCATGTTACACAAGTACGTGCAACATTGTGCATGGTACGCCATTACAGACTACAACTGTATGAATCATCAGTACAGATTGTGCCTGTTTGAAATACACATGTACTGAATGGTCTTGTTACACAAGTACAGATAACATTGTGCATGATACGCCATTACAGACTACAACTGTATGAATCATCAGTACAGACTGTGCCTGTTTGAAATACACATGTACTGAATGGTCTTGTTACACAAGTACACATAACATTGTGCATGATATGCCATTACAGGCTACAACTGTATAAATCATCAGTACAGATTGTGCCTGTTTTTAATACACAAGTACTGAATGGTCATGTTACACAAGTACGGGCAACATTGTGCATGATACGCCATTACAGACTACAACTGTATGAATCATCAGTACAGACTGTGCCTGTTTGAAATACACATGTACTGAATGGTCTTGTTACACAAGTACAGATAACATTGTGCATGATATGCCATTACAGACTACAACTGTATAAATCATCAGTACAGATTGTGCCTGTTTTTAATACACAAGTACTGAATGGTCATGTTACACAAGTACGGGCAACATTGTGCATGATACGCCATTACAGACTACAACTTTATGAATCATCAGTACAGACTGTGCCTGTTTGAAATACACCACATTTACTGAATGTTCATGTTACACAAGTATAGATAACATTGTGCATGATATGCCATTACAGACTACAACTGTATAAATCATCAGTACAGATTGTGCCTGTTTATAATACACAAGTACTGAATGGTCATGTTACACAAGTACTTATAACATTGTGCATGATACGCCATTACAGACTACAACTGTATGAATCATCAGTACAGACTGTGCCTGTTTGAAATACACATGTACTGAATGGTCTTCTTACACAAGTACACATAACATTGTGCATGATATGCCATTACAGGCTACAACAGTATAAATCATCAGTACAGATTGTGCCTGTTTTTAATACACAAGTACTGAATGGTCATGTTACACAAATACGGGCAACATTGTGCATGATACGCCATTACAGACTACAACTGTATGAATCATCAGTACAGACTGTGCCTGTTTGAAATACACATGTACTGAATGGTCTTGTTACACAAGTACAGATAACATTGTGCATGATATGCCATTACAGACTACAACTGTATAAATCATCAGTACAGATTGTGCCTGTTTTTAATACACAAGTACTGAATGGTCATGTTACACAAGTACGGGCAACATTGTGCATGATACGCCATTACAGACTACAACTTTATGAATCATCAGTACAGACTGTGCCTGTTTGAAATACACCACATTTACTGAATGTTCATGTTACACAAGTATAGATAACATTGTGCATGATATGCCATTACAGACTACAACTGTATAAATCATCAGTACAGATTGTGCCTGTTTATAATACACAAGTACTGAATGGTCATGTTACACAAATACGGGCAACATTGTGCATGATACGCCATTACAGACACAACTGTATGAATCATCAGTACAGACTGTGCCTGTTTTTAATACACAAGTACTGAATGGTCATGTTACACAAGTACGGACAACATTGTGCATGATATGCCATTACAGATTACAACTGTATGAATCATTAGTACAGACTGTACCTGTTTGAAATACACAAGCACTGAATGTTCATGTTACACAAATACAAACAACATTGTGCATGATACGCCATTACAGACTACAACTGTATGAATCATCAGTACAGACTGTGCCTGTTTGAAATACACATGTACTGAATGGGCATGTGACACAATTACGGACAACATTGTGCATGATACGCCATTACAGACTACAACTGTATGAATCATCAGTACAGACTGTCCTGTTTGAAATACACAAGTACTGAATGGTCATGTTACACAAGTACAAATAACATTGTGCATGATACGCTATTACAGACTACAACTGTATGAATCATCAGTACAGACTGTGCCTGTTTTTAATACACATATACTGAATGGTCATGTTACACAATTACGGACAACATTGTGCATGATACGCCATTACAGACTGCAACTGTATGAATCATCTGTACTGACTGTGCCTGTTCGAAACATACAAGTACTGAATGGTTATGTTACACAAATACGGATAACTTTGTGCTTGATATGCCATGACAGACAACAACAGTATGAATCATCAGTACAGACTGTCCTGTTTGAAATACACAAATACTGAATGGTCATGTTACACAAGTACGGATAACATTATGTATGATATACCATTACAGACTGCAACTGTACGAATCACCAGTACAGACTGTGCCTGTTTGAAATACACAAGTACTGAATGGTTATGTTACACAAGTACAGATAACATTGTGGATGATACGCCATTGCAGACTACAACTGCATGAATCATCAGTGCAGACTGTGCCTGTTTGAAATACACAAGTACTGAATGGTCATGTTACAGATAACATTGTGCATGATACGCCATTACAGACTACAACTGTATGAATCATCAGTACAGACTGTGCCTGTTTTTAATACACAAGTACTGAATGGTCATGTTACACAAGTACGGGCAACTGTGTGCATGACACGCCATTACAGACTACAACTGTATGAATCATCAATACAGACTGTGTCTGTTTGTAATACTCAAGTACTGAATGGTCATGTTACACAAGTACGGACAACTTTGTGCACGATACGCCATTACAGACTGCAACAGTACGAATCATCAGTACAGACTGTGCCTGTTTGAAATACACATGTACTTAATGGGCATGTTACACAAGTACAGATAACATTGTGCATGATACGCCATTACAGACTACAACTGTATGAATCATCAGTACAGATTGTGCCTGTTCGAAATATACAAGTACTGAATGGTTATGTTACACAAATACGGATAACACTGTGCATGATATGCCATGACAGACAACAACAGTATGAATCATCAGTACAGACTGTCCTGTTTGAAATACTCAAATACTGAATGGTCATGTTACACAAGTACGGATAACATTATGCATGATATGCCATTACAGACTGCAACTGTACGAATCACCAGTAAAGACTGTGCCTGTTTGAAATACACAAGTACTGAATGGTCATGTTACACAAGTTCGGGCAACATTGTGCATGATACGCCATTACAGACTACAACTGTATGAATCATCAGTACAGGCTGCGCCTGTTTGAAATACACAAGTACTGAATGGTCATGTTACACAAGTACAAATAACATTGTGCATGATACGCCATTACAGACTACAACTGTATGAATCATCAGTACAGACTGTGCCTGTTTTTAATACACATATACTGAATGGTCATGTTACACAATTACGGACAACATTGTGCATGATACGCCATTACAGACTGCAACTGTATGAATCATCTGTACTGACTGTGCCTGTTCGAAACATACAAGTACTGAATGGTTATGTTACACAAATACGGATAACTTTGTGCTTGATATGCCATGACAGACAACAACAGTATGAATCATCAGTACAGACTGTCCTGTTTGAAATACACAAATACTGAATGGTCATGTTACACAAGTACGGATAACATTATGTATGATATACCATTACAGACTGCAACTGTACGAATCACCAGTACAGACTGTGCCTGTTTGAAATACACAAGTACTGAATGGTTATGTTACACAAGTACAGATAACATTGTGGATGATACGCCATTGCAGACTACAACTGCATGAATCATCAGTGCAGACTGTGCCTGTTTGAAATACACAAGTACTGAATGGTCATGTTACAGATAACATTGTGCATGATACGCCATTACAGACTACAACTGTATGAATCATCAGTACAGACTGTGCCTGTTTTTAATACACAAGTACTGAATGGTCATGTTACACAAGTACGGGCAACTGTGTGCATGACACGCCATTACAGACTACAACTGTATGAATCATCAATACAGACTGTGTCTGTTTGTAATACTCAAGTACTGAATGGTCATGTTACACAAGTACGGACAACTTTGTGCACGATACGCCATTACAGACTGCAACAGTACGAATCATCAGTACAGACTGTGCCTGTTTGAAATACACATGTACTTAATGGGCATGTTACACAAGTACAGATAACATTGTGCATGATACGCCATTACAGACTACAACTGTATGAATCATCAGTACAGATTGTGCCTGTTCGAAATATACAAGTACTGAATGGTTATGTTACACAAATACGGATAACACTGTGCATGATATGCCATGACAGACAACAACAGTATGAATCATCAGTACAGACTGTCCTGTTTGAAATACTCAAATACTGAATGGTCATGTTACACAAGTACGGATAACATTATGCATGATATGCCATTACAGACTGCAACTGTACGAATCACCAGTAAAGACTGTGCCTGTTTGAAATACACAAGTACTGAATGGTCATGTTACACAAGTTCGGGCAACATTGTGCATGATACGCCATTACAGACTACAACTGTATGAATCATCAGTACAGGCTGCGCCTGTTTGAAATACACAAGTACTGAATGGTCATGTTACACAATTACAGATAACATTATGCATGATACGCCATTACAGACTACAACTGTATGAATCATCAGTACAGACTGTGCCTGTTTTTAATACACAAGTACTGAATGGTCATGTTACACAAGTTCGGGCAACATTGTGCATGAAACACCATTACAGACTACAACTGTATGAATCATCAGTACAGACTGTGCCTGTTTTTAATACACAAGTACTGAATGGTCATGTTACACAAGTACGGATAATATTGTGCATAATATGCACTTACACACTACAACTGCATGAATCATCAGTACAGACTGTGCCTGTTTGAAATACACAAGCACTGGATGTTCATGTTACATAAGTACGGACAACATTGTGCATGATATGCCATTACAGACTACAACTTATGAATCATCAGTACAGACTGTGCCTGTTTTTAATACTCAAGTACTGAATGGTCATGTTACACAAGTACGTGCAACATTGTGCATGATACGTCATTACAGACTACAACTGTATGAATCATCAGTACAGACTGTGCCTGTTTTTAATACTCAAGTACTGAATGGTCATGTTACACAAGTACGTGCAACATTGTGCATGATACGCCATTACAGAGTACAACTGTATGAATCATTAGTACAGACTGTGCCTGTTTGAAATACACAAGCACTGAATGTTCATGTTACACAAGTACAGACAACATTGTGCATGATACGCCATTACAGACTACAACTGTATGAATCATCAGTACAGACTATGCCTGTTTGAAATACACCACATGTACTGAATAGTCATGTTACACAAGTACGGACAACATTGTGCATGATATGCCATTGCAGACTACAACTGTATGAATCATCAGTACAGACTGTGTCTGTTTGTAATACTCAAGTACTGATTGGTCATGTTACACAAGTACGTGCAACATTGTGCATGGTACGCCATTACAGATTACAACTGTATGAATCATCAGTACAGATTGTGCCTGTTTGAAATACACAAGTACTGATTGGTCATGTTACACAAGTACGTGCAACATTGTGCATGGTACGCCATTACAGACTACAACTGTATGAATCATCAGTACAGACTGGGCCTGTTTGTAACACTCAAGTACTGAATGGTCATGTTACACAAGTACGTGCAACATTGTGCATGGTACGCCATTACAGACTACAACTGTATGAATCATCAGTACAGATTGTGCCTGTTTGAAATACACATGTACTGAATGGTCTTGTTACACAAGTACAGATAACATTGTGCATGATACGCCATTACAGACTACAACTGTATGAATCATCAGTACAGACTGTGCCTGTTTGAAATACACATGTACTGAATGGTCTTGTTACACAAGTACACATAACATTGTGCATGATATGCCATTACAGGCTACAACTGTATAAATCATCAGTACAGATTGTGCCTGTTTTTAATACACAAGTACTGAATGGTCATGTTACACAAGTACGGGCAACATTGTGCATGATACGCCATTACAGACTACAACTGTATGAATCATCAGTACAGACTGTGCCTGTTTGAAATACACATGTACTGAATGGTCTTGTTACACAAGTACAGATAACATTGTGCATGATATGCCATTACAGACTACAACTGTATAAATCATCAGTACAGATTGTGCCTGTTTTTAATACACAAGTACTGAATGGTCATGTTACACAAGTACGGGCAACATTGTGCATGATACGCCATTACAGACTACAACTTTATGAATCATCAGTACAGACTGTGCCTGTTTGAAATACACCACATTTACTGAATGTTCATGTTACACAAGTATAGATAACATTGTGCATGATATGCCATTACAGACTACAACTGTATAAATCATCAGTACAGATTGTGCCTGTTTATAATACACAAGTACTGAATGGTCATGTTACACAAGTACTTATAACATTGTGCATGATACGCCATTACATGA
>NW_003121742.1:0-15505 GCF_000003605.2 Saccoglossus kowalevskii | reverse complement strand
CAACTACTGAAATCGAAAGAGAAATGCACCCAAGATAAACCCAGTGCTCACGGTAATTAAATAATGCAGAAATACACTGGATTACTGACATTCAACATGAACACTTTGCTGATATATTCGCGTCTACCAAAAATGACAATAAGAAATACGGTCATCTTAGTAGCCAACTGAAGCTATTTATCGCCGAGGATAAATTACTACGCCTAGGCGGTCGTCTTCAATACGCAGATCTACCTTATGATACGAAACACCCGATATTGTTACCACGTGATCATCAGTTAACCCGACTTATCGTACGAGCTACACATGATCGTATCATGCACCGCGGACCCCAGTCTACGGTTAACGCCTTGCGAGATCGCTATTGGATAAATTCTATACGCCGCGTTGTGAATCACGTGCTCCACAAGTGTGTGGTCTGCCGGAAAGTCAGCGGACCAGCTTACGCAAAACCGATATCTACTCTGCTCCCAGAATGTCGGGTAACCGCGACACCTCCATTTCGAATCAGCGGTATTGATTATACTGGCGCCTTATACGTGAGAAGCGCACCCAACAAAACAGTAACCAAAGCGTATGTTTGTCTGTTTACATGCGCGACTACAAGGGCAGTTCACCTTGAACTCGTACCGGACATGTCTACCCGATCTTTCCTACTAGCTTTTCGCCGATTCGCTGCCCGCCGCTCAACTCCATCAATGTTAATATCGGACAATGCTACTACATTTATTTCCGCAGCTCACGAACTGAGACAACTAATGAACGACCCGGAAGTTCAAGCATTGTTAGCGCATCACCGTACAACGTGGAAGTTTATCCCGAAACGCGCGCCATGGGTAGGCGGCTTCTACGAGCGTATGATTGGAATAACCAAATCAACTTTAAAGAAAGTACTGGGAAAAGCATGCGTGACGTTTGACGAACTGCAAACTATATTAACAGAGGTAGAATCTGTTATAAATGACCGCCCGTTGACGCACATCGCTAGCCACGCAGACGACTTGGTACCACTTACCCCATCTCGCCTTATGATCGGGAGAAATGTATACAGTCTACCGTATGACGCGTCAAACCACCTGAGTGATCCTATCGCTCTAACTCATCATAATGTAAATCTTCGCTTTGAACATTTGGCAAAACTACAACGCCAATTTGGGAAAAGGTGGTCAGCCGAGTATCACACCGCGCTCCGAGAACGCCACACTCCCACCGCCGGAGGTGTGAAAAACAACACTATAAAAGTGGGCGACATTGTACTCGTTCATAGCGACGTGGAGAAACGAGTGAATTGGCACATGGCAAAAGTTACCCGCTTACTACCCGGCAAAGATGGACTTGTACGTGTCGTCGAAATCAAGACCAAACTTGGAAAAACAAATCGTCCCGTTAATAAGTTGTATTTATTGAAGACAAGTCAAGTCGAAGAACAACGGACTAGCGCCATACAGTCGCCACCAACCGTCCCGGATGTCAACAACGAACAGCTGACTGAGGGAAATCCAACTATGGCGTAACCAGTTACCGGGAAACCCCCGAATGAGAACAGTGTCCCAGAAGACGCAACTGAGGACAGAGCAGACCAAATGTCCCCCACCAAGAATTCAAACACAATGCAGTCATCGCGACCACGGAGAGAAGCATTTGAAGTCGCCAACCTGCGTCTGATGTACAATAATAAATAAACTGACATTTATTCATTTCTCAATTACAAATATGAGTATATTGATCTCAGTTTGATGTTATTATGTTTGAAACTTCCCATACTATGAGCTATAGTATTACGTTAATGTTCATTTCATTGACAGGGTATTTGTTAATTCTGAACAATTGATTCATGTTTATGTTACAGACTTTACTTTTACTGTGAAATCGTCAATAATTGAGGCCATTTTGTCGGCCCCCGGAATATGTCGTGCGGAGATCGAACATTCCCATTTATTGTGCAATCATTGATCGATGTTTATACAAATGTTTTCATGTTCTAGTTCGTGTTTATAGTTACTTATACATGTTTCTCTGATTACGATCCGGCCTTTAGTCGCTGAGTTATAAGCATTACAAGTTTAGAAACAAACACAATCTTACCAGATTGACCATTTTAAAAGTCGGAACCATTGCGAACGTAGGAGAAGTAATCTCAACGATCACGCGCGATTCACGCAACACACGTGTCCGACCGAAAGCACGTTTCACTTGTTAGTCTTGTTAGTTTTGTCTTGTACACAACGTTCATCCAGTTTCTTAATAAACGGAGTAGTCCTTCATTTTGACTGACTTCGCATACTGAGATTGTCTTGCTGTGTGTTAATAAGGGAAAGAACCTGTGCTGGACTTTATCCGTCCACAACATATGGTGCCGAGACCAGGATTATTGACACTTTTGTTCTTCGTTGTCCGGATACAATAATCTAGCTACAGCCATGACAAAGCTCAACCAACTAAGGAAGAAGCTGGACAAAGCTAGAAGGGTGCTTGTTAATGCACTAGAACCTGAAGAGGACTCAATTCGCACCTTCAATAGCCAACAAGACAAACCGTCAGTCTACGAACAAATAGCGAGTCGACTGTCGCGCCTACATCGACTAGAAGAAGACTCTATCACCGCGCATCGTGAATTGTACGACCACTTAGCAGTAGATGATCCAGAATTCGACGAGGTTATAAAGGATAACCAGGAACTGTCCAACAGATGTGCTCGGGTCGATTCGTTCGTCGAGAAACACCGAGTTGTTTACAATCAATCACAACAAAGTCGAATCAACGCCAGCGCGCGTAACCAGTCTCATAATTCTGCGGACCAACATGTTCAATTCCCACCATCACTGACATACAGATCGTCTATGCAACTACCTAAATTGGAAATCCCTAAATTCAGCGGAGACACACTCGAGAGTGGAACCAGTTTCACGACAATTTCTCATCTGCGATAGACAGTGATGACCGATTATCCGAAGTTCAGAAACTCATCTATTTGAAGAGTTTCCTCACAGACGAGGCCAAACGGACAATAGATGGCTTACAAACTACACAAGCCAACTATAAAATCGCCTTCGATTTATTGAAAGAGCGCTACGGACAACCCAAGATGATTATCGACGCTCACATGCCGTCACTTTGGGCGCTACCGGCTCCGAACAACGATCCCACGAGTCTGCGACGCTTCCACGATGAGGTCAAGACTACGATGCGCGGTCTACGAGTTCTACACATGAACGAGAGCAGTTACGGAGCTCTTTTGATTCCCATGTTGTTGGATAAATTGCCAATTACCTTTCAACAACAACTCGCACACAATCACGGGGATGACGATTGGACACTCACCGGACTGACCGCTGCTATGCGAGCAGAAATACGAGCTCTCTCTGTCGGCAATAAATTCTCTACACTTTCCTGTGATGACGATGAGACTGATACAAAGTCTACAGTTGCCGCCTTCTACACAAATACACACGCGAAGAAACCCTACAAACCGAGAAAACCCGCCTATAAGCCGCCCGCTGAACGTAAATGCGTCTACTGTCAAGAAATGCACAACCCAACTTCATGCGTTAAAGTGGCCACCCCAGAACTAAGATTGCAGTATGTCAAAATCAATCAGCTGTGCTTTAACTGTTTGGGATCTCATAAAGCCAACTCCTGTAAGTCAAAGTATAGTTGCAAAATATGTAAGAAGCGACACCATACTTCGCTACATCGTCATAACAAACAATCGAACGACAATAGCTCAAACAATTCAGGCTCTGAAACTCCCCCTGTGAGTGTGAATTTTACCCGTGATTCATAGAAATTGGCGAACCGAAGCGATCGGTACTCGGGCGATCGTAATATTACACCGAGTAATCCCCCAAACCGTGTGTTGCTAAAAACAGCTACTATTCCAGTCTTTTACCGTGGTAAAATGGTCTACGCTACAGCTCTGTTTGATGAAGGAGCCGATCGTAGTTTTGTGACTCACAATCTCGCCCAAAGGCTTAACGCCAACGTACATTTCACTGAACAACTCAGATTGAATTCGTTCAACAACCCGGATGCCGAATGCAAATCCGTGCCATGTACTACGTTATAACTACATACTAGAGACGGACAGAAAAAGCCCATCGATGTTCTATACGTTAAGGAAATTTCCGATAAGCTCACTAATGTTGTGACAACCAATATTACCAACATGCCCCATTTGCGAGGATTAAATCTAGCCCAAAAACCGATGCCCAGCGAGTCTACTATAAGAATAGACATTCTGATTGGAGCCGACAAGTACTGGGACTATGTCCGTAATCATGTTATTAGAGGCCCGGGACCCACCGCCGTCGATTCCGTGTTCGGATATTCACTTTCGGGGCCTGTCGACCGAAACCACGTAACACGCGCCGCAGCATTCACTGGTCGAACACACGTACGAAATACGCGCTCCAATAGTGTAAGCGCGTTCCATTTCACCGCCGAAGTACAAGCACTACGAACTAGTCAGGTGTTAGACAAGAACATTGCATCATTTTGGGACTTAGAATCTATAGGGATCCGTGAACAAATCAATCAAGATCCAGTAACAGTTGGTCACACAGAACAGTACAAGCAGTATAGTCAAAACTGCTTGGACGTAGTCAATGGTCGATTTAGCGCCAAGTTGCCATGGAAACCAAATCACGATCCCTTGCCAACTAACTACTACGCAACTGAACAGCGCACGCGAAACATTGTACGAAAATTACCACGTGGCATTATTCAGGCGTATGATAAGGTGATTACCGATCAGCTGGATAAAGGTTACATAGAGAAAGTTGTACCGGACAATAACAATACAGGTCACTATCTACCGCATAGGGCAATAAAACGAGAAAGTTCTGCCTCCACCCCAATTCGTGTCGTCTATGATTGCAGTGCTAAATCTGGGGCCGGTCAACCGAGTTTGAATGATTGTTTAGAGATAGGCCCTCCCTTGTTGAACGATCTCACTGGTATCCTACTGCGCTTCAGAGCGAATCCGGTTGCCATAACAAGTGACATTGAAAAGGCCTTTCTACAAATTGGATTAAGTACAGAAGACCGCCAAAACACTAAGTTCTTATGGCTATCGGACATCAAAGACGTCAACAGCGACTTTTCTACTTATCAATTTTGTTCTGTTTTATTTGGTGCAAGTCCAAGCCCGTTCATATTAAACGCGGCCATTAAAACACTCATCGACAATAACACTGACGTACCAGCCGCGAATGATCTTCAACAGAACATTTACGTAGACGATGTCGTAACCGGGAGCACAAACACGAGTGAAGCCATCCAATACTATCACGATGCGACACAGTTATTGGCTACACGCGGGTTCAACTTAAGAAGTTGGAGTTCTAATGACGCTGCTATACGCGAACTCGCCGCCCATGATGGACGGGGAAAATCCGATAACCCCGTGACAGTTTTCGGTATGAAATGGGACACAAATCGCGACATACTACAATGTAAACAAATCGAGTTGCCTAGTAACGACCCACTGATTACCTAACGTGACATTGTTAGTTACACCGCTAGTTTGTATGACCCATTGGGTTTGTTGACGCCCGCGCATATCGCCGCTAAACGATTAATACAAACTTTATGGAAACAGAATCAACACTGGGACACTCCTATCTCTGATAAGTTACGCAACGATTGGGAAGTAATCGCCGAAAACCTCCACTCTGCCTCCAAGATAAACGTGAGAAGACGCTATTTCAATGAAACGGACAATACTGTCAACAACGAAGTTGAAATACATGCGTTCGCGGATGCGTCTGACAAAGCATACGGTGGAGTTGTATACGTAAAATCAGGAAATGAAACTTCGCTCGCCATGTCTAAGACACGCGTAACTCCAGTAAATACTATAACCAGACATTGACCTTACCAAGGTTAGAATTGTTGGGAGCCGTAATTGCTACGCGGTTGAGCAAATTTGTATCTACAGCACTGTCTACAAAGTATAATGTTGCAAAACAGTTTCTCTGGTCGGACTCACAGATCGTTTTGCGCTGGTTAAATGCACGCGGAAAACAGGACACTTTCACTGCAAATCGCGTAAGTGAAATCGTCAGTTTACCACAAGAGTTTAAGTACGTGCCGACCAAATGCAATCCAGCAGACCTGCTTACTCGCGGTATCACCTCCAAGGAATTGCGCGATTCTGAATTGTGGTGGAAAGGTCCTCCTTGGCTGGGAAATCGTGATTCTTGGCCAACATGCGAGTTGTTTGACAAGCCAAACATATCCGTCAATCACGTAGCATTGACACCAACTGAGGACATCGATTTCGCGCCGCTAGTTCATCAGGATATCCCCGCTACCTATGTCAACAAAGAATCAATGACGTCATCATTAGATAGAAGCCCCGCAGTGACGTCACGGACCCGGGAAAGCCTTACCCGTGAGAATACTGCATCTAGTCGGCAGTCACAATGCATCGCGCACCGTAAACACTAAGGAAGTACCTGTTGGATTACAATATGTGATCAATCTGGATGATTACAATAACAATTACAACAAACTTTTGCGAATTACTGCTTATGTGTTGAGATTCGTACAACTACTGAAATCGAAAGAGAAATGCACCCAAGATAAACCCAGTGCAACGGAATTAAATAATGCAGAAATACACTGGATTACTGACATTCAACATGAACGCTTTGCTGATATATTCGCGTCTACCAAAAATAACAATAAGAAATACGGTCATCTTAGTAGCCAACTGAAGCTATTTATCGCCGAGGATAAATTACTACGCCTAGGCGGTCGTCTTCAATACTCAGATCTACCTTATGATACCAAACACCCGATATTGTTACCACGTGATCATCAGTTAACCCGACTTATCGTACGAGCTACACATGATCGTATCATGCACCGCGGACCCCAGTCTACGGTTAACGCCTTGCGAGAAAGCTATTGGATAAATTCTATACGCCGCGTTGTGAATCACGTGCTCCACAAGTGTGTGGTCTGCCGGAAAGTCAGCGGACCAGCTTACGCAAAACCGATATCTACTCCGCTCCCAGAATGTCGGGTAACCGCGACACCTCCATTTCGAATCAGCGGTATTGATTATACTGGCGCCTTATACATGAGAAGCGCACCCAACAAAACAGTAACTAAAGCGTATGTTTGTCTGTTTACATGCGCGACTACAAGGGCAGTTCACCTTGAACTCGTACCGGACATGTCTACCCGATCTTTCCTACTAGCTTTTCGCCGATTCGCTGCCCGCCGCTCAACTCCATCAATGTTAATATCGGACAATGCTACTACATTTATTTCCGCAGCTCACGAACTGAGACGACTAATGAACGACCCCGAAGTTCAAGCATTGTTAGCGCATCACCGTACAATGTGGAAGTTTATCCCGAAACGCGCGCCATGGGTAGGCGGCTTTTACGAGCGTATGATTGGAATAACCAAATCAACTTTAAAGAAAGTACTGGGAAAAGCATGCGTGACGTTTGACGAACTGCAAACTATATTAACAGAGGTAGAATCTGTCATAAATGACCGCCCGTTGACGCACATCGCTAGCCACGCAGACGACTTGGTACCACTTACCCCATCTCACCTTATGATCGGGAGAAATGTATACAGTCTACCGTATGACGCGTCAAACCACCTGAGTGATCCTATCGCTCTAATTCATCATAATGTAAATCTTCGCTTTGAACATTTGGCAAAACTACAACGCCAATTTGGGAAAAGGTGGTCAGCCGAGTATCCCACCGCGCTCCCAGAACGCCACACTCACACCGCCGGAGGTGTGAAAAACAACACTATAAAAGTGGGAGACATTGTTCTCGTTCATAGCGACGTGGAGAAACGAGTGAATTGGCACATGGCAAAAGTTACCCGCTTACTACCCGGCAAAGATGGACTTGTACGTGTCGTCGAAATCAAGACCAAACTTGGAAAAACAAATCGTCCCGTTAATAAGTTGTATTTATTGGAGACGAGTCAAGTCGAAGAACAACGGACTAGCGCCATACAGTCGCCACCAACCGTCCCGGATGTCAACAACGAACAGCTGACTGAGGGAAATCCAACTATGACGTCACCAGTTACCGGGAAACCCCCGAATGAGAACGGTGTCCCAGAAGACGCAACTGAGGACAGCGCAGACCAAATGTCCCCCACCAAGAATTCAAACACAGCGCAGTCATCGCGACCACGGAGAGAAGCATTTGAAGTCGCCAACCTGCGTCTGATGTACAATAATAAATAAACTGACATTTATTCATTTCTCAATTACAAATATGAGTATATTGATCTCAGTTTGATGTTATTATGTTTGAAACTTCCCATACTATGAGCTATAGTATTACGTTCATGTTCATTTCATTGACAGGGTATTTGTTAATTCTGAACAATTGATTCATGTTTATGTTACAGACTTCACTTTTACTGTGAAATCGTCAATAATTGAGGCCATTTTGTCGGCCCCCGGAATATGTCGCGCGGAGATCGAAAATTCCCATTTATTGTGCAATTATTGATCGATGGTTATACAAATGTTTTTATGTTCTAGTTCGTGTTTATAGTTACTTATACATGTTTCTCTGATTACGATCCGGCCTTTAGTCGCTGAGTTATAAGCATTACAAGTTTAGAAACAAACACAATCTTACCAGATTGACCATTTTAAAAGTCGGACCCATTGCGAACGTAGGAGAAGTAATCTCAACGATCACGCGCTATACACGCAAAAACACGCGTCCGACCGAAAGCACGTTTCACTTGTGAGTCTTGTTAGTTTTGTCATCCAGTTTCTAAATAAACGGAGTAGTCCTTCATTTTGACTGACTTCGCATACTGAGATTGTCTTGCTGTGTGTTAATAAGGGAAAGGACCTGTGCTGGACTTTATCCGTCCACAACACATAATGACACAGCAATATCATCTGAACTATGGATAGACACAATGACACAGTTATACCATCTGAACTATGGATAGACACAATGACACAGTGATACCATCGGAACTATGGATAGACATAATGACACAGCTATACCATCTGAACTATGGATAGACACAATGACACAGTTATACCATCTGAACTATGGATAGACATAATGACACAGCTATACCATCTGAACTATGGATAGACACAATGACACAGCAATACCATCTGAACTATGGATAGACACAGTAACACAGCTATACCATCTGAACCATGGATAGACACAATTACACAGCTATAACATCAGAACCATGGATAGACACAATCACACAGCTATAACATCTGAACCATGGATAGACACAGTAACACAGCTATACCATCTGAACTATGGATAGACACAATGACACAGTTATACCATCTGAACTATGAATAGACACAATGACACAGCTATACCATCTGAACTATGGATAGAAACAATGACACAGCTATACCATCTGAACCATGGATAGACACAATGACACAGCTATACCATCTGAACTATGGATAGACACAATGACACAGCTATACCATCTGAACCATGGATAGACACAATGACACAGCTATACCATCTGAACCATGGATAGACACAATGACACAGCTATACCATCTGAACCATGGATAGACACAATGACACAGTTATACCATCTGAACTATGGATAGACACAATGACACAGTTATACCATCTGAACTATGGATAGACACAATGACACAGCTATACCATCTGAACTATGGATAGACACAATGACACAGCTATATCATCTGAACTATGGATAGACACAATGACACAGCTATACCATCTGAACTATGGATAGACACAATGACACAGCTATACCATCTGAACCCATAGATAGACACAATGACACAGCTATAAATCTGAACTATGGATAGACACAATGACACAGCTATACCATCTGAACCCATGGATAGACACAATGACAGCTATACCATCTGAACTATGGATAGACCTAATGACACAGCTATACCATCTGAACCATGGATAGACACAAGGACACAGCTATAGCATCTGAACCATGGATAGACACAATGACATTGCAATACCATCTGAATCATGGATAGACCTAATGACACAGCTATACCATCTGAACTATGGATAGACACAATGACACAGCTATACCATCTGAACCATGGATAGACACAAGGACACAGCTATACCATCTGAACTATGGATAGACACAATGACACGGCTATACCATCTGAACTATGGATAGACCTAATGACACAGCTATACCATCTGAACCATGGATAGACACAAGGACACAGCTATACCATCTGAACCATGGATAGACACAATGACATAGCTATACCATCTGAACCATGGATAGACACAATGACACAGCTATACCATCTGAACCATGGATAGACACAATGACACAGCTATACCATCTGAACCATGGATAGACACAATGACACAGCTATACCATCTGAACCATGGATAGACACAATGACACAGCTATACCATCTGAACTATGGATAGACACAATGACACAGCTATAACATCTGAACCATGGATAGACACAATGACACAGCTATACCATCTGAACCATGGATAGACACAATGACACAGCTATACCATCTGAACCATGGATAGACACAATGACACAGCTATACCATCTGAACCATGGATAGACACAATGACACAGCTATACCATCTGAACTATGGATAGACACAATGAAACAGCTTTACCATCTGAACCATGGATAGACACAATAACACAGCTATACCATCTGATGGTTTTAAAATTTGAACTAATATGTTAGATCTAATGATTTATTCACAAATCTTGACTATCTGGATCCATCACTTCCCAGGTGGCAAGAGCAATATCCGTTAATTTTAGACCAACACCTACAGTAAAACAGAAAAATACTACTTTAGTCATGATGAAATCTTTATCCATGGTAACTACATTGCTGACCATCTTTTTATATCATTATGGATGAGGCATGTCACAATTGGGTATGTACAAACCATGCATATAAACCATACAATATAACATGTTAGTGCTCACTATTATTAAACATGGCCATGATACAGCAATGCCAATTTAGCATGACGGTGACGCTGATTTTGCATAAACTTTTTAACTGTAATGCCTTATATTTGTTCAGCATTAGCTATAGTTTAACTAGTTGAAGCACAAATAGCTCCACTGTGTGAAAAAATAGTCACTAAATAACCTAAAGAAGAGTTAACAATATAACAAGACAAATCAGAGTGGAAACAAAACATACCAACATACAATGTAGCAAATTTATGAAGCAAAACATATTGATCTAACCATAAATGATATTATGCTAATGATTATATCAACATACAAACAAATTCTGATACCTTGTAGATCTGTCACTAATAACTTGAACTTAAAATGTTCAAAGACATAATGACAGAATGCCAAAATTTGTTTGCCATTATCTGTGGTTGCTAGTGTTTTGTTTATATGCCCATCATTGTTGACATATTTGACAAACTTCCCTTTTAACTTCTCTTCTATCATATATACAGTACATTACTATCTTGTACAGCAAGTAGCATGGAATACACTGGAATGAAAAGAAGCATACACAAGAATTTAGTTATACATTTTTTTGGTAAATCATACTGTACCCAGGAAAATTTAGTGTGGTAGTGTAGTCACATTCTACTTCTGTATATACTGTACTGTATATGTGACATTTATGTTTCATCCTGGAAACGATTTTGATATACAGGTACCAGTGACATTTTTAACAGGAGATAAAACTTAACTCAGCAACTTATAATCAATATTAATACAATGTTACCAGTTACCTTGGTGTTTCCCCAAAAGTAGCAGGTACTTGCTTTTCAAAATTTAATGATAACATCCTAGCAGCCATTTGTGACTGCACCTCCTGTGATTGAACGTGACAAAGAGTTAAAAGACATGCACCTAAAAGCCCATCTCCCGCAACACATCATCCTGCCTTTAAATTTGGGGGTTCCCACCACAGACCAAGCAGACTTTACACGGGTACCCACGCTGTCCATCCCCCTGGGGTTGTGAGTCCATCTGCAGGCTCCCGCCAGGGGGACGCCAGCCATGACGCCCGCCTGTACAGTCTCTGCTGGTGGAAGGTTGCAACCAGGTACCACGCGCTCAGCTTCATGATGCAATTCACAGACGAGTCACATCATGGAGCTGTTCGCTGCGACGCCTGCATCCGCAATTCGCTCCCCCTTCCACTTTTGCCAAAACCTTGTGTCTTGTGTCATTTATTGAAGCATTAATAATGCTTAACATTATGAGATACAATAATTTAGAACTTTAGACAACAAAATAGTATTTCACGATGTCTATTTTGACCAAACATGACATAAATATGCTAAAAATATGTGATTTGTTCATTTGTTGACATAAAATGAACAATTCTCAGAGAACATCTCAACAACAGTTCAAAGAAGTTGAGAGCAAAGATAAAATATAGTTGAACTCTGATGACCTTGCCCTTTGTTATATAATATAATTCCCTTTATCATAGTTTGTTTCAATATGAATATGCATTGTCATAATTAATTTTGAATACAAACAAGTTTTGGGATTGAAACAACAGTGAGAAAGCAGTTTACCGAATTTCCTTGATAGATATAAATATCTTACAAAAACATTGGTGCCTAATTTAATTATTTTAAGGGACATAATTTCCAGCTTTATTCAAAGTAATTCAGATATTTTAGTATAAAACAAAAGCTTCATCTCAGAAAAAAAGTGCTGCATTTAAACATAAATGGATTCATAAAACATGTAAGAAAACAGAAAATCTTAGCTGGCTTTTGTCCAAGTATTTTGTACAGGTGTATGTTAAAAATTAATAATTTCACCGAGACAAATATGAACTGCCTCATTGTGTGACTACTGTATTATATGAAAAGTAAAAAAACACCCTCTATAAATAGCTACCATGTTGCAAGCTCTGCTTTGTATGCAAATCTACTTAAATAGTTAGTTGGTGTCCAGTGGAGAGAGGAGTCAACAGTACTGTTGCCTCCTGAGAATCTACATCTTCAAACACTGCAATCTTTGTTTTTGAAGTGAGTTTTTAAACTAGTATTATAAAAGCTCTATCATTCCATTCTAATAGCTGAAACAAATTCCTGTGAATTTTCATTTGTCAACTGAACTGTTTGTCAAATACAGAATACATATATTTTAGTAAAATTTTTTTTAAAAATGTGGATGCAACGTTTTGCTTTTTATGTATTTTTTATGTTTTGTTTTTAATTCAATAACTTTGAACTAAACAGATTTTCTATTACCTTCAGATCTTGATCAAAGATTGGCACCCAGTTCATAGGTGTGCTTATATTGATTTTCTGACATCTTGTTTTCTGTGAAGATTTTATTGGTAGGTTTGCAAATGTGTATCAGACTGTGCAAAAACTCTCTTCATGAGTTGGTTTTGAAACCCAGCATAGTATTCCCATGGGATTTGGGAGATACATACCCAAGGATATTATTACAAGATAAATGATTTGCTTCATTGAACACATACAACAATGCATATTTCCACTGAGATCAATGACCTTTGTTGCATATCACCAGTGATCAGTTAAGTAAAAACAGTCAAAATATTTTATCAGATTTTCTCAATTTTTGCATGATATTTTCATACAGGACATCTGTTTTTCAAACTCAGGGAAGACTTTATACTGATGAATAAGGTGACCAAGTTTGATGAAGTTTGGAATAGAATTAGTAAAGTTATTGTGCATTCAACTCATGAATGCTTACGTATGCACAAATTTGAACTAAAATTTAAAGAGAAAAAAAATGTATCACATAGACCAGAGTATGTTGAATAAAGAAAAGCAGTACATGTATATTCTTACCAAGGTTGTCACTTGCACATCTTGCAAAGCTTTTAAGTTTAGCTGAAGCTGAGAATTCTGCAAGGATGGAAGATACTTGGATACTTAATTTGGTTTGAAAGTGCATTTTTAATAGAACCATATATAAACCATCAATTACATCACAGTAATAGACAAATATCACTTTTGGCAATAACACACCACTGTTATTTATGTAAGTGCTGCTAATCAGTATACCTGGTTTACAAATAACAACCTCAATGTTTAACACACCTAGTAATTTATTCTTTCAAGTAGAAAAAAATTCCTAGTTCCAGCTACAAGTTCAATTGAAAAATAAATTTTACAATGTTCCCTTTCATCATTCAATAGTAGTTCATTTAACAATCGTAACCAACCATGATAAGCATTGAGTGAAAGATCTAACACATTTTCAATCTATTAATGTTGTATAAATACTCACCATTTTTACTTGAGTTCTCACTGTAATCAACTATGTCACTCATGATAAAACTAAAGAATAAAAAAGTATGCATGTATGCAGTTTTACCTTCCTGTTGTAGTAATGTTGTACTGTTTGCAAAACTTAGTTGAAAGTCATTCAATTTTGAGTATACTTGGCCATGAATCTAATCTGAAAGTTACTATGTTTGTGAGTTATCTGACACATTTTTATTAACTTTATTACAATAAATATCGTCATGAATTGCTGTTTGAATTCTATTTCAAGAGTAATGTTCGATGTTCAAAGTTTGCTTGACCACAGTGGTAACACAAGTATTAAATAGTCATCGCATGAATTCAAAAGGGAGGGAGGAGCATAATGGTGATACAGAGCACAAAACAAGAGTCTGGTGTGCATCTCAGACTAATTATAATGCAAAATGCTTCACATCAAACGCAGAGTCAATGAAACTGCTCAGTGATATATAGCTATACACAGCGATATTTTTGCAAATACCATAGATGTTGGATTTATTACAATACCATGTTTGTTCTGTTAATAGTTGTGCTTACATAAATTAAAGGGTAGTCAAATAAGTATACATTGGAGATGAGATTTTAATAGAGCAAATACAGTACAGGTATTACTTAATATTAAGTAATTAGCTGTCTAGTAGTATAAACTAGTGTTTCCTATACAGCTTCATACACACCTTCTACTTGGTTCTCTCATCTCCCCACCTCCAACATGATCATCATCTTCTTCCTTGTCATCATCACTGTTGTCATATTCTTCTTCATCAGCCTATAACATTTAACATCCATTTTGAAATGTACGTTCATAGATTAGAAATAGAGATGATTGTGTTCACTGTGAGACTAACTACAAAAGAAATCCTTCAGTAATGTCAGAATTTTTTAACAATCAATATCGATGAGCTACTCTCAGAATAGCAGTAAATGGCCACCAGTCCAAAATTTATATGAGGAAATCAGTAATTATACTAACCTTATAAAAATAAAAACTAGTTTTACTCTGAATTTGGTCATCACAGGTAAACTCAGGACCTGTTGTCCCACCCAACAATTTTGATGAGGTAAATCTACTGTTGTAGAATATGCAGCATTTTTCCTTTACATTGTTTACTGTTAATGGTACATTAAAAGGAACCTGTTGGTAAAATATCAGAGTATGAAAATTTAAATACTTCATTTTGCATAGCAGGTTCTTTGTTCCCACTTCGATTGATTAAATGCCAATTCTATAAAAA
>NW_003121740.1:0-16025 GCF_000003605.2 Saccoglossus kowalevskii | reverse complement strand
ATGTGCTATACACATTAAATTATTTTTGGAGGAGAGGGATGTCTACGCTTAATAATGTGCTATACACATTAAATTATTTTTGGAGGAGGGGGATGTCCATGCTTAATAATGTGCTATACACATTAAATTATTTTTGGAGGAGGGGGATGTTCACACTTAATAATGTGCTATACACATTAAATTATTTTTGGAGGAGGGGGATGTCTACACTTAATAATGTGCTATACACATTAAATTATTTTTGGAGGAGGGGGATGTCCATGCTTAATAATGTGCTATACACATTAAATTATTTTTGGAGGAGGGGGATGTCCATGCTTAATAATGTGCTATACACATTAAATTATTTTTGGAGGAGGGGGATGTCCATGCTTAATAATGTGCTATACACATTAAATTATTTTTGGAGGAGGGGAGATGTCCACGTCCGTGTTTAATAATGTGCTATACACATTAAATTATTTTTGGAGGAGGGGGATGTTCACACTTAATAATGTGCTATACACATTAAATTATTTTTGGAGGAGGGAGATGTCCATGCTTAATAATGTGCTATACACATTAAATTATTTTCGAGGAGGGGGATGTTCACACTTAATAATGTGCTGTACACATTAAATTATTTTTGGAGGAGGGGGATGTCTACACTTAATAATGTGCTATACACATTAAATTATTTTTGGAGGAGGGGGATGTCTACGCTTAATAATGTGCTATACACATTAAATTATTTTTGGAGGAGGGGGATGTCCATGCTTAATAATGTGCTATACACATTAAATTATTTTTGGAGGAGGGGAGATGTCCACGTCCGTGTTTAATAATGTGCTATACACATTAAATTATTTTTGGAGGAGGGGGATGTCTACACTTAATAATGTGCTATACACATTAAATTATTTTTGGAGGAGGGGGATGTCCATGCTTAATAATGTGCTATACACATTAAATTATTTTTGGAGGAGGGGGATGTCTACGCTTAATAATGTGCTATACACATTAAATTATTTTTGGAGGAGGGGGATGTCCATGCTTAATAATGTGCTATACACATTAAATAATTTTTGAGGAGGGGAGATGTCCACGTCCGTGTTTAATAATGTGCTATACACATTAAATTATTTTTGGAGGAGGGGGATGTCCACGCTTAATAATGTGCTATACACATTACATTATTTTTGGAGGAGGGGGATGTCTACACTTAATAATGTGCTATACACATTAAATTATTTTTGGAGGAGGGGGATGTCTACACTTAATAATGTGCTATACACATTAAATTATTTTTGGAGGAGGGGGATGTTCATGCTTAATAATGTGCTATACACATTAAATTATTTTTGGAGGAGGGGGATGTCTACGCTTAATAAAGTGCTATACACATTAAATTATTAATGGAGGAGGGGGATGTCCATGCTTAATAATGTGCTATACACATTAAATTATTTTTGGAGGAGGGGGATGTCTACACTTAATAATGTGCTATACACATTAAATTATTTTTGAGGAGGGGGATGTCCATGCTTAATAATGTGCTATACACATTAAATTATTTTTGGAGGAGGGGGATGTCCATGCTTAATAATGTGCTATACACATTAAATTATTTTTGGAGGAGGGGGATGTCTACGCTTAATAATGTGCTATACACATTAAATTATTTTTGGAGGAGGGGGATGTCCATGCTTAATAATGTGCTATACACATTAAATTATTTTTGGAGGAGGGGAGATGTCCACGTCCATGTTTAATAATGTGCTATACACATTAAATTATTTTTGGAGGAGGGGGATGTCTACACTTAATAATGTGCTATACACATTAAATTATTTTTGGAGGAGCGGGATGTCCATGCTTAATAATGTGCTATACACATTAAATTATTTTTGGAGGAGGGGGATGTCTACGCTTAATAATGTGCTATACACATAAAATTATTTTTGGAGGAGGGGGATGTCCATGCTTAATAATGTGCTATACACATTAAATAATTTTTGAGGAGGGGAGATCTCCACGTCCATGTTTAATAATGTGCTATACACATTAAATTATTTTTGGAGGAGGGGGATGTCCAGGCTTAATAATGTGCTATACACATTAAATTATTTTTGGAGGAGGGGGATGTCTACGCTTAATAATGTGCTATACACATTAAATTATTTTTGGAGGAGGGGGATGTCCATGCTTAATAATGTGCTATACACATTAAATTATTTTTGGAGAGGGGATGTCCACGCTTAATAATGTGCTATACACATTAAATTATTTTTGGAGGAGGGGATGCCCATGCTTAATAATGTGCTATACACATTAAATTATTTTTGGAGGAGGGGGATGTCCATGCTTAATAATGTGCTATAAACATTAAATTATTTTTGGAGGAGGGGGATGTCCATGCTTAATAATGTGCTATACACATTAAATTATTTTTGGAGGAGGGGGATGTCCATGCTTAATAATGTGCTATACACATTAATTTATTTTTGGAGGAGGGAGCTGTCCACGCTTAATAATGTGCTATACACATTAAATTATTTTTGGAGGAGGGAAGATGTCCACATCCGTGTTTAATAATGTGCTATACACATTAAATTATTTTTGGAGGAGGGGGATGTTCACACTTAATAATGTGCTATACACATTAAATTATTTTTGGAGGAGGGAGATGTCCATGCTTAATAATGTGCTATACACATTAAATTATTTTCGAGGAGGGGGATGTCCATGCTTAATAATGTGCTATACACATTAATTTATTTTTGGAGGAGGGAGCTGTCCACGCTTAATAATGTGCTATACACATTAAATTATTTTTGGAGGAGGGAAGATGTCCACGTCCGTGTTTAATAATGTGCTATACACATTAAATTATTTTTGGAGGAGGGGGATGTTCACACTTAATAATGTGCTATACATATTAAATTATTTTTGGAGGAGGGAGATGTCCATGCTTAATAATGTGCTATACACATTAAATTATTTTCGAGGAGGGGGATGTTCACACTTAATAATGTGCTGTACACATTAAATTATTTTTGGAGGAGGGGGATGTCTACACTTAATAATGTGCTATACACATTAAATTATTTTTGGAGGAGGGGGATGTCCATGCTTAATAATGTGCTATACACATTAAATTATTTTTGGAGGAGGGGGATGTCTACGCTTAATAATGTGCTATACACATTAAATTATTTTTGGAGGAGGGGAGATGTCCACGTCCGTGTTTAATAATGTGCTATACACATTAAATTATTTTTGGAGGAGGGGGATGTCTACACTTAATAATGTGCTATACACATTAAATTATTTTTGGAGGAGGGGGATGTCCACGCTTAATAATGTGCTATACACATTACATTATTTTTGGAGGAGGGGGATGTCTACACTTAATAATGTGCTATACACATTAAATTATTTTTGGAGGAGGGGGATGTCTACACTTAATAATGTGCTATACACATTAAATTATTTTTGGAGGAGGGGGATGTTCATGCTTAATAATGTGCTATACACATTAAATTATTTTTGGAGGAGGGGGATGTCTACACTTAATAATGTGCTATACACATTAAATTATTTTTGGAGGAGGGGGATGTTCATGCTTAATAATGTGCTATACACATTAAATTATTTTTGGAGGAGGGGGATGTCCACGCTTAATAATGTGCTATACACATTAAATTATTTTTGGAGGAGGGGATGTCCATGCTTAATAATGTGCTATACACATTAAATTATTTTTGGAGGAGGGGGATGTCCATGCTTAATAATGTGCTATAAACATTAAATTATTTTTGGAGGAGGGGGATGTCCATGCTTAATAATGTGCTATACACATTAAATTATTTTTGGAGGAGGGGGATGTCTACACTTAATAATGTGCTATACACATTAAATTATTTTTGGAGGAGGGGGATGTCTACACTTAATAATGTGCTATACACATTAAATTATTTTTGGAGGAGGGGGATGTTCATGCTTAATAATGTGCTATACACATTAAATTATTTTTGGAGGAGGGGGATGTCTACGCTTAATAATGTGCTATACACATTAAATTATTTTTGGAGGAGGGGGATGTCCATGCTTAATAATGTGCTATACACATTAAATTATTTTTGGAGGAGGGGGATGTTCACACTTAATAATGTGCTATACACATTAAATTATTTTTGGAGGAGGGGGATGTCTACACTTAATAATGTGCTATACACATTAAATTATTTTTGGAGGAGGGGGATGTCCATGCTTAATAATGTGCTATACACATTAAATTATTTTTGGAGGAGGGGGATGTCTACGCTTAATAATGTGCTATACACATTAAATTATTTTTGGAGGAGGGGGATGTCCATGCTTAATAATGTGCTATACACATTAAATTATTTTTGGAGGAGGGGAGATGTCCACGTCCGTGTTTAATAATGTGCTATACACATTAAATTATTTTTGGAGGAGGGGGATGTCTACACTTAATAATGTGCTATACACATTAAATTATTTTTGGAGGGGGATGTTCACGCTTAATAATGTGCTATACACATTAAATTATTTTTGGAGGAGGGGGATGTCTACACTTAATAATGTGCTATACACATTAAATTATTTTTGGAGGAGGGGGATGTCTACACTTAATAATGTGCTATACACATTAAATTATTTTTGGAGGAGGGGGATGTTCATGCTTAATAATGTGCTATACACATTAAATTATTTTTGGAGGAGGGGGATGTCTACGCTTAATAATGTGCTATACACATTAAATTATTTTTGGAGGAGGGGGATGTCCATGCTTAATAATGTGCTATACACATAGAATTATTTTTGGAGGAGGGGGATGTCCATGCTTAATAATGTGCTATACACATTAAATAATTTTTGAGGAGGGGAGATCTCCACGTCCATGTTTAATAATGTGCTATACACATTAAATTATTTTTGGAGGAGGGGGATGTCCAGGCTTAATAATGTGCTATACACATTAAATTATTTTTGGAGGAGGGGGATGTCTACGCTTAATAATGTGCTATACACATTAAATTATTTTTGGAGGAGGGGGATGTCCATGCTTAATAATGTGCTATACACATTAAATTATTTTTGGAGAGGGGATGTCCACGCTTAATAATGTGCTATACACATTAAATTATTTTTGGAGGAGGGGATGCCCATGCTTAATAATGTGCTATACACATTAAATTATTTTTGGAGGAGGGGGATGTCCATGCTTAATAATGTGCTATAAACATTAAATTATTTTTGGAGGAGGGGGATGTCCATGCTTAATAATGTGCTATACACATTAAATTATTTTTGGAGGAGGGGGATGTCCATGCTTAATAATGTGCTATACACATTAATTTATTTTTGGAGGAGGGAGCTGTCCACGCTTAATAATGTGCTATACACATTAAATTATTTTTGGAGGAGGGAAGATGTCCACGTCCGTGTTTAATAATGTGCTATACACATTAAATTATTTTTGGAGGAGGGGGATGTTCACACTTAATAATGTGCTATACACATTAAATTATTTTTGGAGGAGGGAGATGTCCATGCTTAATAATGTGCTATACACATTAAATTATTTTTCGAGGAGGGGGATGTCTACGCTTAATAATGTGCTATACACATTAAATTATTTTTGGAGGAGGGGGATGTCCATGCTTAATAATGTGCTATACACATTAAATTATTTTTGAAGGAGGGGGATGTTCACACTTAATAATGTGCTATACACATTAAATTATTTTTGGAGGAGGGGGATGTCTACACTTAATAATGTGCTATACACATTAAATTATTTTTGGAGGAGGGGGATGTCCATGCTTAATAATGTGCTATACACATTAAATTATTTTTGGAGGAGGGGGATGTCTACGCTTAATAATGTGCTATACACATTAAATTATTTTTGGAGGAGGGGGATGTCCATGCTTAATAATGTGCTATACACATTAAATTATTTTTGGAGGAGGGGAGATGTCCACGTCCGTGTTTAATAATGTGCTATACACATTAAATTATTTTTGGAGGAGGGGGATGTCTACACTTAATAATGTGCTATACACATTAAATTATTTTTGGAGGAGGGGGATGTCCATGTTTAATAATGTGCTATACACATTAAATTATTTTTGGAGGAGGGGGATGTCTACGCTTAATAATGTGCTATACACATTAAATTATTTTTGGAGGAGGGGGATGTCCATGCTTAATAATGTGCTATACACATTAAATAATTTTTGAGGAGGGGAGATCTCCACGTCCGTGTTTAATAATGTGCTATACACATTAAATTATTTTTGGAGGAGGGGGATGTCCAGGCTTAATAATGTGCTATACACATTAAATTATTTTTGGAGGAGGGGAGATGTCCACGTCCGTGTTTAATAATGTGCTATACACATTAAATTATTTTTGGAGGAGGGGGATGTCCATGCTTAATAATGTGCTATACACATTAAATTATTTTTGGAGAGGGGATGTCCACGCTTAATAATGTGCTATACACATTAAATTATTTTTGGAGGAGGGGATGTCCATGCTTAATAATGTGCTATACACATTAAATTATTTTTGGAGGAGGGGGATGTCCATGCTTAATAATGTGCTATACACATTAAATTATTTTTGGAGGAGGGGGATGTCCATGCTTAATAATGTGCTATACACATTAAATTAATTTTGGAGGAGGGGGATGTCTATGCTTAATAATGTGCTATACACATTAATTTATTTTTGGAGGAGAGAGCTGTCCACGCTTAATAATGTGCTATACACATTAAATTATTTTTGGAGGAGGGGAGATGTCCACGTCCGTGTTTAATAATGTGCTATACACATTAAATTATTTTTGGAGGAGGGGGATGTCCATGCTTAATAATGTGCTATACACATTAATTTATTTTTGGAGGAGGGGGATGTCCACGCTTAATAATGTGCTATACACATTAATTTATTTTTGGAGGAGGGGGATGTCTACGCTTAATAATGTGCTATACACATTAAATTATTTTTGGAGGAGGGGGATGTCTACGCTTAATAATGTGCTATACACATTAAATTATTTTTGGAGGAGGGGGATGTCCACGCTTAATAATGTGCTATACACATTAAATTATTTTTGGAGGAGGGGGATGTCTACGCTTAATAATGTGCTATACACATTAAATTATTTTTGGAGGAGGGGGATGTCTACGCTTAATAATGTGCTATACACATTAATTTATTTTTGGAGGAGGGGGATGTCTACACTTAATAATGTGCTATACACATTAAATTATTTTTGGAGGAGGGGGATGTCCATGCTTAATAATGTGCTATACACATTAAATTATTTTTGGAGGAGGGGGATGTCTACGCTTAATAATGTGCTATACACATTAAATTATTTTTGGAGGAGGGAGATGTCCATGCTTAATAATGTGCTATACACATTAAATTATTTTTGGAGGAGGGGGATGTTCACACTTAATAATGTGCTATACACATTAAATTATTTTTGGAGGAGGGGGATGTTCATGCTTAATAATGTGCTATACACATTAAATTATTTTTGGAGGAGGGGGATGTCTACGCTTAATAATGTGCTATACACATTAAATTATTTTTGGAGGAGGGGGATGTCCATGCTTAATAATGTGCTATACACATTAAATTATTTTTGGAGGAGGGGGATGTCTACGCTTAATAATGTGCTATACACATTAAATTATTTTTGGAGGAGGGGGATGTCCATGCTTAATAATGTGCTATACACATTAAATTATTTTTGGAGGAGGGGAGATGTCCACGTCCGTGTTTAATAATGTGCTATACACATTAAATTATTTTTGGAGGAGGGGGATGTCTACACTTAATAATGTGCTATACACATTAAATTATTTTTGGAGGGGGATGTTCACGCTTAATAATGTGCTATACACATTAAATTATTTTTGGAGGAGGGGGATGTCTACACTTAATAATGTGCTATACACATTAAATTATTTTTGGAGGAGGGGGATGTCTACACTTAATAATGTGCTATACACATTAAATTATTTTTGGAGGAGGGGGATGTTCATGCTTAATAATGTGCTATACACATTAAATTATTTTTGGAGGAGGGGGATGTCTACGCTTAATAATGTGTTATACACATTAAATTATTTTTGGAGGAGGGGGATGTCTACACTTAATAATGTGCTATACACATTAAATTATTTTTGGAGGAGGGAAGATGTCCACGTCCGTGTTTAATAATGTGCTATACACATTAAATTATTTTTGGAGGAGGGGGATGTCTACGCTTAATAATGTGCTATACACATTAAATTATTTTTGGAGGAGGGGGATGTCCATGCTTAATAATGTGCTATACACATTAAATTATTTTTGGAGGAGGGGGATGTTCACACTTAATAATGTGCTATACACATTAAATTATTTTTGGAGGAGGGGGATGTCTACACTTAATAATGTGCTATACACATTAAATTATTTTTGGAGGAGGGGGATGTCTACACTTAATAATGTGCTATACACATTAAATTATTTTTGGAGGAGGGGGATGTCTACACTTAATAATGTGCTATACACATTAAATTATTTTTGGAGGAGGGGGATGTCTACACTTAATAATGTGCTATACACATTAAATTATTTTTGGAGGAGGGGGATGTTCATGCTTAATAATGTGCTATACACATTAAATTATTTTTGGAGGAGGGGGATGTCTACGCTTAATAATGTGCTATACACATTAAATTATTTTTGGAGGAGGGGGATGTCCATGCTTAATAATGTGCTATACACATTAAATTATTTTTGGAGGAGGGGGATGTTCACACTTAATAATGTGCTATACACATTAAATTATTTTTGGAGGAGGGGGATGTCTACACTTAATAATGTGCTATACACATTAAAATTATTTTTTGGAGGAGGGGGATGTCCATGCTTAATAATGTGCTATACACATTAAATTATTTTTGGAGGAGGGGGATGTCTACAACTAATAATGTGCTATACACATTAAATTATTGTTGGAGGAGAGAGGATGTCCATGCTTAATAATGTGCTATACACATTAAATTATTTTGGAGGAGGGGGATGTCTACGCTTAATAATGTGCTATACACATTAAATTATTTTTGGAGGAGGGGGATGTCCATGCTTAATAATGTGCTATACACATTAAATAATTTTTGAGGAGGGGAGATGTCCACGTCCGTGTTTAATAATGTGCTATACACATTAAATTATTTTTGGAGGAGGGGGATGTCCACGCTTAATAATGTGCTATACACATTACATTATTTTTGGAGGAGGGGGATGTCTACACTTAATAATGTGCTATACACATTAAATTATTTTTGGAGGAGGGGGATGTCTACACTTAATAATGTGCTATACACATTAAATTATTTTTGGAGGAGGGGGATGTTCATGCTTAATAATGTGCTATACACATTAAATTATTTTTGGAGGAGGGGGATGTCTACGCTTAATAATGTGCTATACACATTAAATTATTTTTGGAGGAGGGGGATGTCCATGCTTAATAATGTGCTATACACATTAAATTATTTTTGGAGGAGGGGGATGTTCACACTTAATAATGTGCTATACACATTAAATTATTTTTGGAGGAGGGGGATGTCTACACTTAATAATGTGCTATACACATTAAATTATTTTTGGAGGAGGGGGATGTCCATGCTTAATAATGTGCTATACACATTAAATTATTTTTGGAGGAGGGGGATGTCTACGCTTAATAATGTGCTATACACATTAAATTATTTTTGGAGGAGGGGGATGTCCATGCTTAATAATGTGCTATACACATTAAATTATTTTTGGAGGAGGGGAGATGTCCACGTCCGTGTTTAATAATGTGCTATACACATTAAATTATTTTTGGAGGAGGGGGATGTTCACACTTAATAATGTGCTATACACATTAAATTATTTTTGGAGGAGGGAGATGTCCATGCTTAATAATGTGCTATACACATTAAATTATTTTCGAGGAGGGGGATGTTCACACTTAATAATGTGCTGTACACATTAAATTATTTTTGGAGGAGGGGGATGTCTACACTTAATAATGTGCTATACACATTAAATTATTTTTGGAGGAGGGGGATGTCCATGCTTAATAATGTGCTATACACATTAAATTATTTTTGGAGGAGGGGGATGTCTACGCTTAATAATGTGCTATACACATTAAATTATTTTTGGAGGAGGGGGATGTCCATGCTTAATAATGTGCTATACACATTAAATTATTTTTGGAGGAGGGGAGATGTCCACGTCCGTGTTTAATAATGTGCTATACACATTAAATTATTTTTGGAGGAGGGGGATGTCTACACTTAATAATGTGCTATACACATTAAATTATTTTTGGAGGAGGGGGATGTCCATGCTTAATAATGTGCTATACACATTAAATTATTTTTGGAGGAGGGGGATGTCTACGCTTAATAATGTGCTATACACATTAAATTATTTTTGGAGGAGGGGGATGTCCATGCTTAATAATGTGCTATACACATTAAATAATTTTTGAGGAGGGGAGATGTCCACGTCCGTGTTTAATAATGTGCTATACACATTAAATTATTTTTGGAGGAGGGGGATGTCTACACTTAATAATGTGCTATACACATTAAATTATTTTTGGAGGAGGGGGATGTCTACACTTAATAATGTGCTATACACATTAAATTATTTTTGGAGGAGGGGGATGTTCATGCTTAATAATGTGCTATACACATTAAATTATTTTTGGAGGAGGGGGATGTCTACGCTTAATAATGTGCTATACACATTAAATTATTTTTGGAGGAGGGGGATGTCCATGCTTAATAATGTGCTATACACATTAAATTATTTTTGGAGGAGGGGGATGTTCACACTTAATAATGTGCTATACACATTAAATTATTTTTGGAGGAGGGGGATGTCTACACTTAATAATGTGCTATACACATTAAATTATTTTTGGAGGAGGGGGATGTCCATGCTTAATAATGTGCTATACACATTAAATTATTTTTGGAGGAGGGGGATGTCTACGCTTAATAATGTGCTATACACATTAAATTATTTTTGGAGGAGGGGGATGTCCATGCTTAATAATGTGCTATACACATTAAATTATTTTTGGAGGAGGGGAGATGTCCACGTCCGTGTTTAATAATGTGCTATTATTTTTGGAGGAGGGGGATGTCTACACTTAATAATGTGCTATACACATTAAATTATTTTTGGAGGAGGGGGATGTCCATGCTTAATAATGTGCTATACACATTAAATTATTTTTGGAGGAGGGGGATGTCTACGCTTAATAATGTGCTATATACATTAAATTATTTTTGGAGGAGGGGGATGTCCATGCTTAATAATGTGCTATACACATTAAATAATTTTTGAGGAGGGGAGATCTCCACGTCCGTGTTTAATAATGTGCTATACACATTAAATTATTTTTGGAGGAGGGGGATGTCCAGGCTTAATAATGTGCTATACACATTAAATTATTTTTGGAGGAGGGGAGATGTCCACGTCCGTGTTTAATAATGTGCTATACACATTAAATTATTTTTGGAGGAGGGGGATGTCCATGCTTAATAATGTGCTATACACATTAAATTATTTTTGGAGAGGGGATGTCCACGCTTAATAATGTGCTATACACATTAAATTATTTTTGGAGGAGGGGATGTCCATGCTTAATAATGTGCTATACACATTAAATTATTTTTGGAGGAGGGGGATGTCCATGCTTAATAATGTGCTATACACATTAAATTAATTTTGGAGGAGGGGGATGTCTATGCTTAATAATGTGCTATACACATTAATTTATTTTTGGAGGAGAGAGCTGTCCACGCTTAATAATGTGCTATACACATTAAATTATTTTTGGAGGAGGGGAGATGTCCACGTCCGTGTTTAATAATGTGCTATACACATTAAATTATTTTTGGAGGAGGGGGATGTCCATGCTTAATAATGTGCTATACACATTAATTTATTTTTGGAGGAGGGGGATGTCCATGCTTAATAATGTGCTATACACATTAATTTATTTTTGGAGTAGGGGGATGTCCACGCTTAATAATGTGCTATACACATTAATTTATTTTTGGAGGAGGGGGATGTCTACGCTTAATAATGTGCTATACACATTAAATTATTTTTGGAGGAGGGGGATGTCTACGCTTAATAATGTGCTATACACATTAAATTATTTTTGGAGGAGGGGGATGTCCACGCTTAATAATGTGCTATACACATTAAATTATTTTTGGAGGAGGGGGATGTCTACACTTAATAATGTGCTATACACATTAAATTATTTTTGGAGGAGGGGGATGTCCATGCTTAATAATGTGCTATACACATTAAATTATTTTTGGAGGAGGGGGATGTCTACGCTTAATAATGTGCTATACACATTAAATTATTTTTGGAGGAGGGGGATGTCCATGCTTAATAATGTGCTATACACATTAAATTATTTTTGGAGGAGGGGAGATGTCCACGTCCAGTGTTTAATAATGTGCTATACACATTAAATTATTTTTGGAGGAGGGGGATGTTTACACTTAATAATGTGCTATTCACATTTAAATTATTTTTGGAGGAGGGGGATGTCCATGCTTAATAATGTGCTATACACATTAAATTATTTTTGGAGGAGGGGGATGTCTACGCTTAATAATGTGCTATACACATTAAATTTATTTTTGGAGGAGGGGGATGTCCATGCTTAATAATGTGCTATACACATTAAATTATTTTTTGGAGGAGGGGAGATGTCCACGTCCGTGTTTAATAATGTGCTATACACATTAAATTATTTTTGGAGAAGGGGGATGTCTACACTTAATAATGTGCTATACACATTAAATTATTTTTGGAGGAGGGGGATGTCCATGCTTAATAATGTGCTATACACATTAAATTATTTTTGGAGGAGGGGGATGTCTACGCTTAATAATGTGCTATACACATTAAATTATTTTTGGAGGAGGGGGATGTCCATGCTTAATAATGTGCTATACACATTAAATAATTTTTGAGGAGGGGAGATGTCCACGTCCGTGTTTAATAATGTGCTATACACATTAAATTATTTTTGGAGGAGGGGGATGTCCACGCTTAATAATGTGCTATACACATTACATTATTTTTGGAGGAGGGGGATGTCTACACTTAATAATGTGCTATACACATTAAATTATTTTTGGAGGAGGGGGATGTCTACACTTAATAATGTGCTATACACATTAAATTATTTTTGGAGGAGGGGGATGTTCATGCTTAATAATGTGCTATACACATTAAATTATTTTTGGAGGAGGGGGATGTCTACACTTAATAATGTGCTATACACATTAAATTATTTTTGGAGGAGGGGGATGTTCATGCTTAATAATGTGCTATACACATTAAATTATTTTTGGAGGAGGGGGATGTCCACGCTTAATAATGTGCTATACACATTAAATTATTTTTGGAGGAGGGGATGTCCATGCTTAATAATGTGCTATACACATTAAATTATTTTTGGAGGAGGGGGATGTCCATGCTTAATAATGTGCTATAAACATTAAATTATTTTTGGAGGAGGGGGATGTCCATGCTTAATAATGTGCTATACACATTAAATTATTTTTGGAGGAGGGGGATGTCCATGCTTAATAATGTGCTATACACATTAATTTATTTTTGGAGGAGGGAGCTGTCCACGCTTAATAATGTGCTATACACATTAAATTATTTTTGGAGGAGGGAAGATGTCCACGTCCGTGTTTAATAATGTGCTATACACATTAAATTATTTTTGGAGGAGGGGGATGTTCACACTTAATAATGTGCTATACACATTAAATTATTTTTGGAGGAGGGAGATGTCCATGCTTAATAATGTGCTATACACATTAAATTATTTTCGAGGAGGGGGATGTTCACACTTAATAATGTGCTGTACACATTAAATTATTTTTGGAGGAGGGGGATGTCTACACTTAATAATGTGCTATACACATTAAATTATTTTTGGAGGAGGGGGATGTCCATGCTTAATAATGTGCTATACACATTAAATTATTTTTGGAGGAGGGGGATGTCTACGCTTAATAATGTGCTATACACATTAAATTATTTTTGGAGGAGGGGGATGTCCATGCTTAATAATGTGCTATACACATTAAATTATTTTTGGAGGAGGGGAGATGTCCACGTCCGTGTTTAATAATGTGCTATACACATTAAATTATTTTTGGAGGAGGGGGATGTCTACACTTAATAATGTGCTATACACATTAAATTATTTTTGGAGGAGGGGGATGTCCATGCTTAATAATGTGCTATACACATTAAATTATTTTTGGAGGAGGGGGATGTCTACGCTTAATAATGTGCTATACACATTAAATTATTTTTGGAGGAGGGGGATGTCCATGCTTAATAATGTGCTATACACATTAAATAATTTTTGAGGAGGGAAGATGTCCACGTCCGTGTTTAATAATGTGCTATACACATTAAATTATTTTTGGAGGAGGGGGATGTCCACGCTTAATAATGTGCTATACACATTACATTATTTTTGGAGGAGGGGAGATGTCTACACTTAATAATGTGCTATACACATTAAATTATTTTTGGAGGAGGGGGATGTCCACGCTTAATAATGTGCTATACACATTACATTATTTTTGGAGGAGGGGGATGTCCATGCTTAATAATGTGCTATACACATTAAATTATTTTTGGAGGAGGGGGATGTCTACACTTAATAATGTGCTATACACATTAAATTATTTTTGGAGGAGGGGGATGTTCATGCTTAATAATGTGCTATACACATTAAATTATTTTTGGAGGAGGGGGATGTCTACGCTTAATAATGTGCTATACACATTAAATTATTTTTGGAGGAGGGGGATGTCCATGCTTAATAATGTGCTATACACATTAAATTATTTTTGAAGGAGGGGGATGTTCACACTTAATAATGTGCTATACACATTAAATTATTTTTGGAGGAGGGGGATGTCTACACTTAATAATGTGCTATACACATTAAATTATTTTTGGAGGAGGGGGATGTCCATGCTTAATAATGTGCTATACACATTAAATTATTTTTGGAGGAGGGGGATGTCTACGCTTAATAATGTGCTATACACATTAAATTATTTTTGGAGGAGGGGGATGTCCATGCTTAATAATGTGCTATACACATTAAATTATTTTTGGAGGAGGGGAGATGTCCACGTCCGTGTTTAATAATGTGCTATACACATTAAATTATTTTTGGAGGAGGGGGATGTCTACACTTAATAATGTGCTATACACATTAAATTATTTTTGGAGGAGGGGGATGTCCATGCTTAATAATGTGCTATACACATTAAATTATTTTTGGAGGAGGGGGATGTCTACGCTTAATAATGTGCTATATACATTAAATTATTTTTGGAGGAGGGGGATGTCCATGCTTAATAATGTGCTATACACATTAAATAATTTTTGAGGAGGGGAGATCTCCACGTCCGTGTTTAATAATGTGCTATACACATTAAATTATTTTTGGAGGAGGGGGATGTCCAGGCTTAATAATGTGCTATACACATTAAATTATTTTTGGAGGAGGGGAGATGTCCACGTCCGTGTTTAATAATGTGCTATACACATTAAATTATTTTTGGAGGAGGGGGATGTCCATGCTTAATAATGTGCTATACACATTAAATTATTTTTGGAGAGGGGATGTCCACGCTTAATAATGTGCTATACACATTAAATTATTTTTGGAGGAGGGGATGTCCATGCTTAATAATGTGCTATACACATTAAATTATTTTTGGAGGAGGGGGATGTCCATGCTTAATAATGTGCTATACACATTAAATTAATTTTGGAGGAGGGGGATGTCTATGCTTAATAATGTGCTATACACATTAATTTATTTTTGGAGGAGAGAGCTGTCCACGCTTAATAATGTGATG
>NW_003121720.1:0-16244 GCF_000003605.2 Saccoglossus kowalevskii | reverse complement strand
CAATAGCTTGTACTGCAATAGTAACAACACATGGATATTGCAATAGTGTATACTGCAATAGTAACAACACATGGATATTGCAATAGTGTATACTGCAATAGTAACAACACATGGATATTGCAATAGTGTATACTGCAATAGTAACAAAACTCGAATATTGTAATAGTGTATACTGCAATAGTAACAACACATGAATATTGCAATAGCGTATACTGCAATAGTAACAACACATGGATATTGCAATAGCTTGTACTGCAATAGTAACAACACATGGATATTGCAATAGTGTATACTGCAATAGTAACAACACATGGATATTGCAATAGTATATACTGCAATAGTAACAACTCATGGATATTGCAATAGTGTATACTGCAATAGTAACAACACATATATATTGCAATAGTGTATACTGCCATAGTAACAACACATGTATATTGCAATAGCTTATACTGCAATACTAACAACACATGGATATTGCAATAGTGTATACTGCAATAGTAACAATACATGGATATTGCAATAGTGTATACTGCAATAGTAACAACAAATGGATATTGCAATAGTGTATACTGCAATAGTAACAACACATGGATATTGCAATAGTGTATACTGCAATAGTAACAACACATATATATTGCAATAGTGTATACTGCAATAGTAACAACACATGGATTTTGCAATAGTGTATACTGCAATAGTAACAACACATGGATATTGCAATAGTGTATACTGCAATAGTAACAACACATGGATATTGCAATAGTGTATACTGCAATAGTAACAAAACACGAATATTGTAATAGTGTATACTGCAATAGTAACAACACATGAATATTGCAATAGCGTATACTGCAATAGTAACAAAAACATGGATATTGAAATAGTGTATACTGCAATAGTAGCAACACACGAATATTGCAATAGTGTATACTGCAATAGTAACAACACATGGATAATGCAATAGTGTATACTGCAATAGTAGCAACACACGAATATTGTAATAGTGTATACTGAAATAGTAACAACACATGGATATTGCAATAGTTTATACTGCAATAGTGACAACACACGAATACAGCAATAGTGTATACTGCAATATTGACAACACACAAATATTGCAATAGCGTATACTGCAACAAAGACAACACACGAATATTGCAATAGCGTATACTGCAATAGTGATAACACACGAATATTGCAATAGCGTGTACTGCATTAGTGACAACACACGAACATTGCAATAGTGTATACTGCTATAGTGACAACACACGAATATTGCAATAGCGTGTACTGCAATAGTAACAACACATGGATATTGCAATAGCGTGTACTGCAATAGTAACAACACATAGATATTGCAATAGCGGATACTGCAATAGTAACAACACACGAATATTGCAATAGTGTATACTGCAATAGCAACAACACACGAATATTGCAATAGTGTATACTGCAATAGTAACAACACTTGGATATTGCAATAGTGTATACTGCAATAGTAACAACACATGGATATTGCAATAGTGTATACTGCAATAGTAACAACACACGAACATTGCAATAGTGTATACTGCTATAGTGACAACACACGAATATTGCAATAGCGTGTACTGCAATAGTAACAACACATGGATATTGCAATAGCGTGAACTGCAATAGTAACAACACATAGATATTGCAATAGCGGATACTGCAATAGTAACAACACACGAATATTGCAATAGTGTATACTGCAATAGTAACAACTCACGAATATTGCATTAGTATATACTGCAATAGTAACAACACATGGATATTGCAATAGTGTATACTGCAATAGTAACAACACATGGATATTGCAATAGTGTATACTGCAATAGTGATAACACACGAATATTGCAATAGCGTGTACTGCATTAGTGACAACACACGAACATTGCAATAGTGTATACTGCTATAGTGACAACACACGAATATTGCAATAGCGTGTACTGCAATAGTAACAACACATGGATATTGCAATAGCGTGTACTGCAATAGTAACAACACATAGATATTGCAATAGCGGATACTGCAATAGTAACAACACACGAATATTGCAATAGTGTATACTGCAATAGTAACAACACATGGATATTGCAATAGCGTGTACTGCAATAGTAACAACACATGGATATTGCAATAGCGTGTACTGCAATAGTAACAACACATGGATATTGCAATAGTGTATACTGCAATAGTAACAACACATATATATTGCAATAGTGTATACTGCCATAGTAACAACACATGGATATTGCAATAGCGTGTACTGCAATAGTAACAACACATGGATATTGCAATAGCGTGTACTGCAATAGTAACAACACATAGATATTGCAATAGCGGATACTGCAATAGTAACAACACACGAATATTGCAATAGTGTATACTGCAATAGTAACAACACATGGATATTGCAATAGCGTGTACTGCAATAGTAACAACACATGGATATTGCAATAGCGTGTACTGCAATAGTAACAACACATGGATATTGCAATAGTGTATACTGCAATAGTAACAACACATATATATTGCAATAGTGTATACTGCAATAGTAACAACACATGGATATTGCAATAGCGTGTACTGCAATAGTAACAACACATGGATATTGCATAGCGTGTACTGCAATAGTAACAACACATAGATATTGCAATAGCGGATACTGCAATAGTAACAACACACAAATATTGCAATAGTGTATACTGCAATAGTAACAACACATGGATATTGCAATAGCGTATACTGCAATAGTAACAACACATGAATAATGCAATAGTGTATACTGCAATAGTAACAACACAAGGATATTGCAATAGCGTATACTGCAATAGTAACAACACATAGATATTGCAATAGTGTATACTGCAATAGTAACAACACATAGATATTGCAATAGTGTATACTGCAATAGTAACAACACATGGATATTGCAATAGTGTATACTGCAAAGGTAACAACACATGCATATTGCAATAGCATTTACTGCAATAGTAACAACACATAGATATTGCAATAGCGTATACTGCAATAGTAACAACACACGAATATTGCAATAGTGTGTACTGCAATAGTAACAACACATGGATATTGCAATAGTGTATAATACAATAGTAACAACACACGAATATTGCAATAGCGTATACTGCAATAGTAAAAACACATGGATATTGCAATAGTGTGTACTGCAATAGTAACAACACATGGATATTGCAATAGTGTATACTACAATAGTAACAACACATGGATATTGCAATAGTGTATACTGCAATAGTAACAACACATGGATATTGTAATAGTGTATACTGCAATAGTAACAACACATGGATATTGTAATAGTGTATACTAAAATAGTAACTACACATGGATATTGCAATAGTGTATACTGCAATAGTAACAACACATGGATATTGTAATAGTGTATACTGCAATAGTAACAACACATGGATATTGCAATAGTGTATACTACAAAAGTAACAACACATGGATATTGCAATAGTGTATACTGCAATAGTAACAAAACACGAATATTGTAATAGTGTATACTGCAATAGTAACAACACTAGAATATTGCAATAGTGTATACTGCAATAGTAACAACACATGAATATTGCAATAGCGTATACTGCAATTGTAACAAAACATGGATATTGAAATAGTGTATACTGCAATAGTAGCTACACACGAATATTGCAATAGTGTATACTGCAATAGTAACAAGACATGGATATTGCAATAGTGTATACTGCAATAGTAGCAACACACGAATATTACAATAGTGTATACTGCAATAGTAACAACACATATATATTGCAATAGTGTATACTGCAATAGTAACAACACATAGATATTGCAATAGTGTATACTGCAATAGTAACAACACATGGATATTGCAATAGTAACAACACATGGATATTGCAATAGTGTATACTGCAATAGTAACAACACATGGATATTGCAATAGTGTATACTGCAATAGTAACAACACATATATATTGCAATAGTGTATACTGCAATAGTAACAACACATGGATATTGCAATAGTGTATACTGCAATAGTAACAACACATGGATATTGCAATAGTGTATACTGCAATAGTAACAAAACACGAATATTGTAATAGTGTATGCTGCTATAGTAACAACACTAGAATATTGCAATAGCGTATACTGCAATAGTAACAAAACATGGATATTGAAATAGTGTATACTGCAATAGTAACAACACATGGATATTGCAATAGCTTATACTGCAATACTAACAACACATGGGTATTGCAATAGTGTATACTGCAATAGTAACAACACATGGATATTGCAATAGTGTATACTGCAATAGTAACAACACATGGATATTGCAATAGTGTATACTGCAATAGTAACAACACATGGATATTGCTATAGTGTATACTGCAATAGTAACAAAACACGAATATTTTAATAGTGTATACTGCAATAGTAACAACACATGGATATTGCAATAGCGTGTACTGCAATAGTAACAACACATAGATAATGCAATAGCGGATACTGCAATAGTAACAACACACGAATATTGCAATAGAGTATACTGCAATAGTAACAACACATGGATATTGCAATAGCGTGTACTGCAATAGTAACAACACATGGATTTTGCAATAGCTTGTACTGCAATAGTAACAACACATAGATATTGCAATAGCGGATACTGCAATAGTAACAACACACGAATATTGCAATAGTGTATACTGCAATAGTAACAACACATATATATTGCAATAGTGTATACTGCAATAGTAACAACACATGAATATTGCAATAGTGTATACTGCAATAGTAACAACACATGGATATTGCAATAGTGTATACTGCAATAGTAACAAAACACGAATATTGTAATAGTGTATACTGCAATAGTAACAACACTAGAATATTGCAATAGCGTATACTGCAATAGTAACAAAACATGGATATTGAAATAGTGTATACTGCAATAGTAACAACACATGGATATTGCAATAGCTTATACTGCAATACTAACAACACATGGGTATTGCAAAAGTGTATACTGCAATAGTAACAACACATGGATATTGCAATAGTGTATACTGCAATAGTAACAACACATGGATATTGCAATAGTGTATAGTGCAATAGTAACAACACATGGATATTGCAATAGTGTATACTGCAATAGTAACAACACATATATATTGCAATAGTGTATACTGCAATAGTAACAACACACGGATATTGCAATAGTGTATACTGCAATAGTAACAACACATGGATATTGCAATAGTGTATACTGCAATAGTAACAAAACACGAATATTGTAATAGTGTATACTGCAATAGTAACAGCACTAGAATATTGCAATAGCGTATACTGCATAGTAACAAAACATGGATATTGAAATAGTGTATACTGCAATAGTAACAACACATATATATTGCAATAGTGTATATCTGCAATAGTAACAACACATGGATATTGCAATAGCTTATACTGCAATAGTAACAACACATGGATATTGCAATAGTGTATACTGCAATAGTAACAACACATGGATATTGCAATAGTGTATACTGCAATAGTAACAACACATGGATATTGCAATAGTGAATACTGCAATAGTAACAACACATATATATTGCAATAGTGTATACTGCAATAGTAACAACACATGGATATTGCAATAGTGTATACTGCAATAGTAACAACACATGGATATTGCAATAGTGTATACTGCAATAGTAACAACACATGGATATTGCAATAGTGTATACTGCAATAGTAACAACACATAGATATTGCAATAGTGTATACTGCAATAGTAACAACACATGGATATTGCAATAGCGTATACTGCAATAGTAACAACACAAGAATATTGCAATAGATTATACTGAAATAGTAACAACATAAGGATATTGCAATAGTGTATACTACAATAGTAACAACACATGGATATTGCAATAGTGTATACTGCAATAGTAACAACACATAGATATTGCAATAGTGTATACTGCAATAGTAGCAACACATGGATATTGCAATAGCGTATACTGCAATAGTAACAACACATGGATATTGCAATAGTGTATACTGCAATAGTAACAACACATAGATATTGCAATAGTGTATACTGCAATAGTAACAACACATGGATATTGCAATAGCGTATACTGCAATAGTAACAACACATGGATATGGCAGTAGTGTATACTGCAATAGTAGCAACACATGGATATTGCAATAGTGTATACTGCAATAGTAACAAAACACGAATATTGCAATAGTGTATACTGCAATAGAAACAACACACGAATATTGCAATAGTGTGTACTGCAATAGTAACAACACATGCATATTGCAATAGTGTATACTGCAATAGTGACAACACACGAATATTGCAATAGCGTATACTGCAATAGTGACAACGCATGAATATTGCAATAGCGTATGCTGCAATAGTGACAACATACGTATATTGTAATAGCGTGTACTGCAATATTGACAACACACGAATATTGCAATACCGTATACTGCAACAAAGACAACACACGAATATTGCAATACCGTATACTGCAATAGTGATAACACACGAATATTGCAATAGCGATTACTGCAATATTGACAACACACGAATATTGCAATAGCGTGTACTGCATTAGTGACAACACACGAATATTGCAATAGTGTATACTGCTATAGTGACAACACACGAATATTGCAATAGTGTATACTGCAATAGTAACAACACACGAATATTGCAATAGCGTATACTGCAATAGTGTATACTGCAATAGTGACAACACACGAATACAGCAATAGTGTATACTGCAATATTGACAACACACGAATATTGCAATAGTGTATACTGCAATAGTAACAACACATGGATATTGCAATAGTGCATACTTCAAAGGTAACAACACATGCATATTGCAATAGCGTATACTGCAATAGTAACAACACATAGATATTGCAATAGTGTATACTGCAATAGTAACTTCACATGGATATTGCAATAGTGCATACTGCAATGGTAACAACACACGAATATTGCAATACCGTATACTGCAATAGTGATAACACACGAATATTGCAATAGCGTGTACTGCATTAGTGACAACACACGAACATTGCAATAGTGTATACTGCTATAGTGACAACACACGAATATTGCAATAGCGTGTACTGCAATAGTAACAACACAGGGATATTGCAATAGCGTGTACTGCAATAGTAACAACGCATAGATATTGCAATAGCGGATACTGCAACAGTAACAACACACGAATATTTCAATAGTGTATACTGCAATAGTAACAACACATGGATATTGCAATAGCGTGTACTGCAATAGTAACAACACATGGATATTGCAATAGCGTGTACTGCAATAGTAACAACACATAGATATTGCAATAGCGGATACTGCAATAGTAACAACACACGAATATTGCAATAGTGTATACTGCAATAGTAACAACACATGGATATTGCAATAGCGTATACTGCAATAGTAACAACACATGAATATTGCAATAGTGTATACTACAATAGTAACAACACATGGATATTGCAATAGCGTGTACTGCAAAAGTAACAATACATGGATATTGCAATAGTGTATACTGCAATAGTAACAACTCACGAATATTGCATTAGTATATACTGCAATAGTAACAACACATTGATATTGCAATAGTGTATACTGCAATAGTAACAACACATATATATTGCAATAGTGTATACTGCAATAGTAACAACACATGGATATTGCAATAGTGTATACAGCAATAGTAACAACACGTGGATATTGCAATAGTGTATACTACAATAGTAACAACACATATATATTGCAATAGTGTATACTGCAATAGTAACAACACATGGATATTGCAATAGTGAATACTGCAATAGTAACAACACATGGATATTGCAATAGTGTATACTGCAATAGTAACAACACATGCATATTGCAATAGTGTATACTGCAATAGAAACAAAACACGAATATTGTAATAGTGTATACTGCAATAGTAACAACACATGAATATTGCAATAGCGTATACTGCAATAGTAACAAAACATGGATATTGAAATAGTGTATACTGCAATAGTAGCAACACACGAATATTGCAATAGTGTATACTGCAATAGTAACAACACATGGATATTGCAATAGTGTATACTGCAATAGTAGCAACACACGAATATTGCAATAGTGTATACTGCAATAGTAACAACACATGGATATTGCAATAGTGTATACTGCAATAGTAACAACACATATATTGCAATAGTGTATACTGCAATAGTAACAACACATGGATATTGCAATAGCTTATACTGCAATACTAACAACACATGGATATTGCAATAGTGTATACTGCAATAGTAACAACACATGGATATTGCAATAGTGTATACTGCAATAGTAACAACACATGGATATTGCAATAGTGTATACTGCAATAGTAACAACACATGGATATTGCAATAGTGTATACTGCAATAGTAACAACACATATATATTGCAATAGTGTATACTACAGTAGTAACAACACATGGATATTGCAATAGTGTATACTGCAATAGTAACAACACATAGATATTGCAATAGTGTATACTGCAATAGTAGCAACACATGGATATTGCAATAGCATATACTGCAATAGTAATAACACATGGATATTGCAATAGCGTATACTGCAATAGTAACAACACATGAATATTGCAATAGTGTATACTGCAATAGTAACAACACAAGGATATTGCAATAGCGTATACTGCAATAGTAACAACACATAGGTATTGCAATAGTGTATACTACAATAGTAACAACACATGGATATTGCAATAGCGTGTACTGCAATAGTAACAACACATGGATATTGCAATAGTGTATACTGCAATAGTAACAACTCACGAATATTGCATTAGTATATACTGCAATAGTAACAACACATTGATATTGCAATAGTGTATACTGCAATAGTAACAACACGTGGATATTGCAATAGTGTATACTACAATAGTAACAACACATATATATTGCAATAGTGTATACTGCAATAGTAACAACACATGGATATTGCAATAGTGTATACTGAAATAGTAACAACACATGGATATTGCAATAGCTTATACTGCAATACTAACAACACATGGATATTGCAATAGTGTATACTGCAATAGTAACAACACATGGATATTGCAATAGTGTATACTGCAATAGTAACAACACATGGATATTGCAATAGTGTATACTGCAATAGTAACAACACATGGATATTGCAATAGTGTATACTACAGTAGTAATAACACATGGATATTGCAATAGTGTATACTGCAATAGTAACAACACATAGATATTGCAATAGTGTATACTGCAATAGTAACAACACATGGATATTGCAATAGCGTATACTGCAATAGTAACAACACAAGAATATTGCAATAGATTATACTGCAATACTAACAACACATGGATATTGCAATAGTGTATACTGCAATAGTAACAACACACAAATATTGCAATAGTGTGTACTGCAATAGTAACAACATAAGGATATTGCAATAGTGTATACTACAATAGTAACAACACATGGATATTGCAATAGCGTATACTGCAATAGTAACAACACAAGAATATTGCAATAGATTATACTGCAATACTAACAACACATGGATATTGCAATAGTGTATACTGCAATAGTAACAACACATGGATATTGCAATAGTGTATACTGCAATAGTAACAACACATAGATATTGCAATAGTGTATACTGCAATAGTAACAACACATGGATATTGCAATAGTGTATACTACAGTAGTAATAACACATGGATATTGCAATAGTGTATACTGCAATAGTAACAACACATAGATATTGCAATTGTGTATACTGCAATAGTAACAACACATGGATATTTCAATAGCGTATACTGCAATAGTAACAACACATGGATATTGCAATAGTGTATACTACAATAGTAACAACACATGGATATTGCAATAGCGTGTACTGCAATAGTAACAACACATGGATATTGCAATAGTGTATACTGCAATAGTAACAACACATGGATATTGCAATAGTGTATACTGCAATAGTAACAACACATGGATATTGCAATAGTGTATACTGCAATAGTAACAAAACTCGAATATTGTAATAGTGTATACTGCAATAGTAACAACACATGAATATTGCAATAGCGTATACTGCAAATAGTAACAAAACATGGATATTGAAATAGTGTATACTGCAATAGTAGCAACACACGAATATTGCAATAGTGTATACTGCAATAGTAACAACACATGGATATTGCAATAGTGTATACTGCAATAGTAGCAACACACGAATATTGCAATAGTGTATACTGCAATAGTAACAACACATGGATATTGCAATAGTGTATACTGCAATAGTGACAACACACGAATACAGCAATAGTGTATACTGCAATATTGACAACACACAAATATTGCAATAGCGTATACTGCCACAAAGACAACACACGAATATTGCAATAGCGTATACTGCAATAGTGATAACACACGAATATTGCAATAGCGTGTACTGCATTAGTGACAACACACGAACATTGCAATAGTGTATGCTGCTATAGTGACAACACACGAATATTGCAATAGCGTGTACTGCAATAGTAACAACACATGGATATTGCAATAGCGTGTACTGCAATAGTAACAACACATAGATATTGCAATAGCGGATACTGCAATAGTAACAACACATAGATATTGCAATAGTGTATACTGTAATAGTAACAACACATGGATATTGCAATAGCGTGTACTGCAATAGTAACAACACATGGATATTGCAATAGCTTGTACTGCAATAGTAACAACACATAGATATTGCAATAGCGGATACTGCAATAGTAACAACACACGAATATTGCAATAGTGTATACTGCAATAGTAACAACTCACGAATATTGCATTAGTATATACTGCAATAGTAACAACACATGGATATTGCAATAGTGTATACTGCAATAGTAACAACACATGGATATTGCAATAGTGTATACTGCAATAGTAACAACACATGGATATTGCAATAGTGTATACTGCAATAGTAACAACACATATATATTGCAATAGTGTATACTGCAATAGTAACAACACATGGATATTGCAATAGTGTATACTGCAATAGTAACAACACATGGATATTGCAATAGTGTATACTGCAATAGTAACAAAACACGAATATTGTAATAGTGTATACTGCAATAATAACAACACATGAATATTGCAATAGCGTATACTGCAATAGTGACAACACACGAATATTGCAATAGCGTATACTGCAATAGTAACAACACATGGATATTGCAATAGTGTATACTGCAATAGTAACAACACATGGATATTGCAATAGTGTATACTGCAATAGTAACAACACATATATATTGCAATAGTGTATACTGCAATAGTAACAACACATGGATATTGCAATAGTGTATACTGCAAAAGTAACAACACATGGATATTGCAATAGTGTATACTGCAATAGTAACAACACATATATATTGCAATAGTGTATACTGCAATAGTAACAACACATGGATATTGCAATAGTGTATACTGCAATAGTAACAACACATGGATATTGCAATAGTGTATACTGCAATAATAACAACACATGGATATTGCAATAGTGTATACTGCAATAGTAACAAAACACGAATATTGTAATAGTGTATACTGCAATAATAACAACACATGAATATTGCAATAGCGTATACTGCAATAGTGACAATACACGAATATTGCAATAGCGTATACTGCAATAGTGACAACGCATGAATATTGCAATAGCGTATACTGCAATAGTGACAACATACGAATATTTTAATAGCGTATACTGCAATAGTGTATACTGCAATAGTGACAACACACGAATACAGCAATAGTGTATACTGCAATATTGACAACACACGAATATTGCAATAGCGTGTACTGCAATATTGACAACACACGTATATTGCAATACCGTATACTGCAACAAAGACAACACACGAATATTGCAATACCGTATACTGCAATAGTGATAACACACGAATATTGCAATAGCGTGTACTGCAATATTGACAACACACGAATATTGCAATAGCGTGTACTGCATTAGTGACAACACACGAATATTGCAATAGTGTATACTGCTATAGTGACAACACACGAATATTGCAATAGTGTATACTGCAATAGTAACAACACACGAATATTGCAATAGCGTATACTGCAATAGTGTATACTGCAATAATGACAACACACGAATACAGCAATAGTGTATACTGCAATATTGACAACACACGAATATTGCAATAACGTATACTGCAATAGTGACAACGCATGAATATTGCAATAGCGTATACTGCAATAGTGACAACATACGAATATTGTAATAGCGTATACTGCAATAGTGTATACTGCAATAGTGACAACACACGAATACAGCAATAGTGTATACTGCAATATTGACAACACACAAATATTGCAATAGCGTATACTGCAACAAAGACAACACACGAATATTGCAATAGCGTATACTGCAATAGTGATAACACACGAATATTGCAATAGCGTGTACTGCATTAGTGACAACACACGAACATTGCAATAGTGTATACTGCTATAGTGACAACACACGAATATTGCAATAGCGTGTACTGCAATAGTAACAACACATGGATATTGCAATAGCGTGTACTGCAATAGTAACAACACATAGATATTGCAATAGCGGATACTGCAATAGTAACTACACACGAATATTGCATTAGTATATACTGCAATAGTAACAACACATGGATATTGCAATAGTGTATACTGCAATAGTAACAACACATGGATATTGCAATAGTGTATACTGCAATAGTAACAACTCATGGATATTGCAATAGTGTATACTGCAATAGTAACAACACATATATATTGCAATAGTGTATACTGCCATAGTAACAACACATGTATATTGCAATAGCTTATACTGCAATACTAACAACACATGGATAATGCAATAGTGTATACTGCAATAGTAACAATACATGGATATTGCAATAGTGTATACTGCAATAGTAACAACAAATGGATATTGCAATAGTGTATACTGCAATAGTAACAACACATGGATATTGCAATAGTGTATACTGCAATAGTAACAACACATATATATTGCAATAGTGTATACTGCAATAGTAACAACACATGGATTTTGCAATAGTGTATACTGCAATAGTAACAACACATGGATATTGCAATTGTGTATACTGCAATAGTAACAACACACGAATATTGCAATAGCGTATACTGCAATAGTGTATACTGCAATAGTGACAACACACGAATACAGCAATAGTGTATACTGCAATATTGACAACACACGAATATTGCAATAGTGTATACTGCAATAGTAACAACACATGGATATTGCATAGTGTATACTGCAATAGTAACAACACATGGATATTGCAATAGTGTATACTGCAATAGTAACAAAACACGAATATTGTAATAGTGTATACTGCTATAGTAACAACACTAGAATATTGCAATAGCGTATACTGCAATAGTAACAAAACATGGATATTGAAATAGTGTATACTGCAATAGTAACAACACATGGATATTGCAATAGCTTATACTGCAATACTAACAACACATGGGTATTGCAATAGTGTATACTGCAATAGTAACAACACATGGATATTGCAATAGTGTATACTGCAATAGTAACAACACATGGATATTGCAATAGTGTATACTGCAATAGTAACAACACATGGATATTGCAATAGTGTATACTGCAATAGTAACAAAACACGAATATTTTAATATTGTATACTGCAATAGTAACAACACATGGATATTGCAATAGCGTGTACTGCAATAGTAACAACACATAGATAATGCAATAGCGGATACTGCAATAGTAACAAAACACGAATATTGTAATAGTGTATACTGCAATAATAACAACACATGAATATTGCAATAGCGTATACTGCAATAGTGACAACACACGAATATTGCAATAGCGTATACTGCAATAGTGACAACGCATGGATATTGCAATACCGTATACTGCAATAGTGACAACATACGAATATTGTAATAGCGTATACTGCAATAGTAACAAAACATGGATATTGAAATAGTGTATACTGCAATAGTAACAACACATATATATTGCAATAATGTATACTGCAATAGTAACAACACATGGATATTGCAATAGTGTATACTGCAATAGTAACAACACATGGATATTGCAATAGTGTATACTGCAATAGTAACAACACATATATATTGCAATAGTGTATACTGCAATAGTAACAACACATGGATATTGCAATAGTGTATACTGCAATAGTAACAACACATGGATATTGCAATAGTGTATACTGCAATAATAACAACACATGGATATTGCAATAGTGTATACTGCAATAGTAACAAAACACGAATATTGTAATAGTGTATACTGCAATAATAACAACACATGAATATTGCAATAGCGTATACTGCAATAGTGACAATACACGAATATTGCAATAGCGTATACTGCAATAGTGACAACGCATGAATATTGCAATAGCGTATACTGCAATAGTGACAACATACGAATATTTTAATAGCGTATACTGCAATAGTGTATAGTGCAATAGTGACAACACACGAATAGAGCAATAGTGTATACTGCAATATTGACAACACACGAATATTGCAATAGCGTGTACTGCAATATTGACAACACACGTATATTGCAATACCGTATACTGCAACAAAGACAACACACGAATATTGCAATACCGTATATTGCAATAGTGATAACACACGAATATTGCAATAGCGTGTACTGCAATATTGACAACACACGAATATTGCAATAGCGTGTACTGCATTAGTGACAACACACGAATATTGCAATAGTGTATACTGCTATAGTGACAACACACGAATATTGCAATAGTGTATACTGCAATAGTAACAACACACGAATATTGCAATAGCGTATACTGCAATAGTGTATACTGCAATAATGACAACACACGAATACAGCAATAGTGTATACTGCAATATTGACAACACACGAATATTGCAATAACGTATACTGCAATAGTGACAACGCATGAATATTGCAATAGCGTATAATGCAATAGTGACAACATACGAATATTGTAATAGCGTATACTGCAATAGTGTATACTGCATAGTGACAACACACGAATACAGCAATAGTGTATACTGCAATATTGACAACACACAAATATTGCAATAGCGTATACTGCAACAAAGACAACACACAAATATTGCAATAGCGTATACTGCAATAGTGATAACACACGAATATTGCAATAGCGGATACTGCATTAGTGACAACACACGAACATTGCAATAGTGTATACTGCTATAGTGACAACACACGAATATTGCAATAGCGTGTACTGCAATAGTGATAACACACGAATATTGCAATAGCGTGTACTGCAATAGTGACAACGCATGAATATTGCAATACCGTATACTGCAATAGTGACAACATACGAATATTGTAATAGCGTATACTGCAATAGTAACAAAACATGGATATTGAAATAGTGTATACTGCAATAGTAACAACCCATATATATTGCAATAATGTATACTGCAATAGTAACAACACATGGATATTGCAATAGTGTATACTGCAATAGTAACAACACATGGATATTGCAATAGTGTATACTGCAATAGTAACAACACATATATATTGCAATAGTGTATACTGCAATAGTAACAACACATGGATATTGCAATAGTGTATACTGCAATAGTAACAACACATGGATATTGCAATAGTGTATACTGCAATAATAACAACACATGGATATTGCAATAGTGTATACTGCAATAGTAACAAAACACGAATATTGTAATAGTGTATACTGCAATAATAACAACACATGAATATTGCAATAGCGTATACTGCAATAGTGACAATACACGAATATTGCAATAGCGTATACTGCAATAGTGACAACGCATGAATATTGCAATAGCGTATACTGCAATAGTGACAACATACGAATATTTTAATAGCGTATACTGCAATAGTGTATACTGCAATAGTGACAACACACGAATACAGCAATAGTGTATACTTCAATATTGACAACACACGAATAGTGCAATATG
>NW_003121692.1:0-17060 GCF_000003605.2 Saccoglossus kowalevskii | reverse complement strand
CGCACCCATACTATGGCGAATACTCGGCCGCCATAATACATTGTGGTAGTAACGCATCCATACTATGACGAATATAAGGTCGCCATAACATATTGTTGAGTAACACACCCATACTATGACGAATACTAGGCTGTCATAATACATTGTGGAGTAACGCACCCGTACTATTACAAATACTAGGCCGCCATAATACATTGTGGAATAACGCATCCATACTATTACAAATACTAGGTCGTCATAATACATTGTGGAGAAAGGCACCCATACTATGACGAATACTAGGCCGCTAGAATACATTGTGGAGTATCGTACCCATACCTTGTCGAATACTAGGCCGCCATATTACATTGTGGATTAATGCACCCATTCTATGACGAATACTGGGCCGCCATAATACATTGTGGAGTAACACACCCATACTATGACGAATACTAGGCCGCCATAATACATTGTGGAGTAACGCACCCATACTATGACGAATACTCGGCCGCCATAATACATTGTGGAGTAACGCACCCATACTATGACGAATACTAGGCCGTCGGAATACATTGTGGACTAACACACCCATACTATGACGAATACTAGGCCCGCCATAATACATTGTGGAGTAACGCACCCATTCTATGACGAATACTGGGCCGCCATAATACATTGTGGAGTAACACACCCATACTATGACGAATATTAGGCCGTCGTAATACATTGTGGAGTAACGCACCCATACTATGACGAATACTAGGCTGTCATAATACATTGTGGAGTAACGCACCCATACTATTACAAATACTAGGTCGTCGTAACACATTGTGGAGTAACGCACCCATACTATGACGAATACTAGGCCATTATAATACATTGTGGAATAACGCACCCATACTATAACGAATACTAGACTGTCATAATACATTGTGGAATAACGCACCCATACTATAACGAATACTTGACTGTCATAATACATTGTGGAAGAACGCACCCATACTATAACGAATACTAGACTGTCATAATACATTGTGGAGTAACGCACCCATACTATGACGAATATTAGGCCGCCATAACACATTGTGGAGTAACGCACCCATACTATGACGAATACTAGGCAGCCATAACACATTGTGGAGTAACACACCCATACTATGACGAATACTAGGCCGCCATAATACAATATGGAATAACGCACCCATAATATTACAAATACTAGGTCGTCATAATACATTGTGGAGTAATGCACCCATACTATGACGAATACTAGGCTGTCATAATACATTGTGGAGTAACGCACCCATACTAATACAAATACCAGGTCGTCATAACACATTGTGGAGTAATGCACCCATACTATGACGAATACAAGGCCGCCATAATACATTGTTGACTAACGCACCCATACTATGACGAATACTAGGCCGCCATAACACATTGTGGAGTAACGCACCCATACTATGACGAATACTAGGCCGTCATAATATATTGTGGAGTAACGCACCCATACTATGACGAATACTCCGCCGCCATAACACATTGTGGAGTAATGCACCCATACTATGACGAATACTAGGCCGCCATAACACATTGTGGAGTAACGCACCCATACTATGACGAATACTAGGCAGCCATAACACATTGTGGAGTAACACACCCATACTATGACGAATACTAGGCCGCCATAATACATTGTGGAATAACGCACCCATAATATTACAAATACTAGGTCGTCATAATACATTGTGAAGTAATGCACCCATACTATGACGAATACTAGGCTGTCATAATACATTGTGAGTAACGCACCCATATTAATACAAATACTAGGTCGTCATAACACATTGTGGAGTAATGTACCCATACTATGACGAATACTAGGCTGTCATAATACATTGTGGAGTAACGCACCCATACTAATACAAATACTAGGCTGTCATAATACATTATGTAGTAACGCACCCATACTATGACGAATACTAGGCCGCCATAACACATTGTGGAGTAACGCACCCATACTATGACGAATATAAGGTTGCCATAACATATAGTTGAGTAACACACCCATACTATGACGAATACTAGGCTGTCATAATACATTGTGGAGTAACGCACCCATACTATTACACATACTAGGTCGTCGGAATACATTGTGGAGTAACGTACCCATACTATGACGAATACTAGGTCGCCATAACACATTGTGGAATAACGCACCCATACTATGACGAATACTAGGCCGCCATAACACATTGTGGAGTAATGCAGCCATACTATGACGAATACTAGGCCGCCATAATACAATATGGAGTAACGCATCCATTCTGTTACAAATACTAGGCCGCCATAACACATTGTGGAATAACACACCCATACTATTACAAATACTAGGCCGCCATAACACATTGTGGAGTAACGCACCCATACTATGCCGAATACTAGGCCGTCATAATATATTGTGGAGTAACGCACATATACTATGACGAATAATAGGCCGCCATAACACATTGTGGAGTAATGCACCCATACTATGACGAATACTAGGCCGCCATAATACATTGTCGAATAACGCACCCATACTATGACGAATACTAGGCCGTCATAATAGATTGTGGAGTAACGCACCCATACTATAACGAATATTAGGTCGCCATAATACATTGTGGAATAACGCACCCACACTATTACAAATACTAGGTCGTCATAATACATTGTGGAATAACACACCCATACTATGACGAATACTCGGCCGCCATATAACATTGTGGAATAATGCACCCATACTATGACGAATACTAGGCCGCCATAATACATTGTGGAGTAACGCACCCATACTATGGCGAATACTCGGCCGCCATAATACATTGTGGAGTAACGCACCAATACTATGACGAATACTAGGCTGTCATAATACATTGTGGTATAACGCACCCATACTATGACGAATACTAGGCCGCCATAATACATTGTGGAGTAACGCACCCATACTATGGCGAATACTCGGCCGCCATAATACATTGTGGAGTAACGCACCAATACTATGACGAATACTAGGCTGTCATAATACATTATGGAGTAACGCATCCATACTATGACGAATATAAGGTCGCCATAACATATTGTTGAGTAACACACCCATACTATGACGAATACTAGGCTGTCATAATACATTGTGGAGTAACGCACCCGTACTATTACAAATACTAGGCCGCCATAATACATTGTGGAATAACACATCCATACTATTACAAATACTAGGTCGTCATAATACATTGTGGAGAAAGGCACCCATACTATGACGAATACTAGGCCGCTAGAATATATTGTGGAGTATCGTACCCATACTATGTCGAATACTAGGCCGGCATATTACATTGTGGATTAATGCACCCATTCTATGACGAATACTAGGCCGCAATAATACATTGTGGAGTAACTCACCCATACTATGACGAATGCGAGGCCGCCATAACACATTGTGGAGTAATGCACCCATACTATGACGAATACAAGGCCGCCATAATACATTATTGACTAACGCACCCATACTATGACGAATACTAGGCTGTCATAAAACATTGTGGAATAAGGCACCCATACTATGACGAATACTAGATCGCCATAACACATTGTGGAGTAACGCACCCATACTATGACGAATACTAGGCCGTCATAATATATTGTGGAGTAACGCACCCATACTATGACGAATACTAGGCCGCCATAACACATTGTGGAGTAATGCACCCATACTATGACGAATACTAGGCCGCCATAACACATTGTGGAGTAACGCACCCATACTATGACGAATACTAGGCAGCCATAACACATTGTGGAGTAACACACCCATACTATGACGAATACTAGGCCGCCATAATACATTGTGGAATAACGCACCCATAATATTACAAATACTAGGTCGTCATAATACATTGTGAAGTAATACACCCATACTATGACGAATACTAGGCTGTCATAATACATTGTGGAGTAACGCACCCATACTAATACAAATACTAGGTCGTCATAACACATTGTGGAGTAATGCACCCATACTTTGACGAATACTAGGCTGTCATAATACATTGTGGAGTAACGCACCCATACTAATACAAATACTAGGCTGTCATAATACATTATGGAGTAACGCACCCATACTATGACGAATACTAGGCCGCCATAACACATTGTGGAGTAACGCACCCATACTATGACGAATATAAGGTCGCCATAACATATTGTTGAGTAACACACCCATACTATGACGAATACTAGGCTGTCATAATACATTGTGGAGTAACGCACCCATACTATTACACATACTAGGTCGTCGGAATACATTGTGGAGTAACGCACCCATACTATGACGAATACTAGCTGTCACAATACATTGTGGAGTAACGCACCCATACTATGACGAATACTAGGCCGCCATAACACATTGTGGAGTAACGCACCCATACTATGACGAATACTAGGCAGCCATAACACATTGTGGAGTAACACACCCATACTATGATGAATACTAGGCCGCCATAATACATTGTGGAATAACGCACCCATAATATTACAAATACTAGGTCGTCATAATACATTGTGGAGTAATGCACCCATACTATGACGAATACTAGGCTGTCATAATACATTGTGGAGTAACGCACCCATACTAATACAAATACTAGGTCGTCATAACACATTGTGGAGTAATGCACCCATACTATGACGAATACAAGGCTGTCATAATACATTGTGGAGTAACGCACCCATACTAATACAAATACTAGGCTGTCATAATACATTGCGGAGTAACGCACCCATACTATGACGAATACTAGGCCGCCATAACACATTGTGGAGTAACGCACCCATACTAATACAAATACTAGGTCGTCATAACACATTGTGGAGTAACGCACCCATATTATGACGAATACTAGGCCTTTATAATACATTGTGGAATAAAGCACCCATACTATGACGAATACTAGGCCGTCATAATACATTGTGGAATAACGCACCCATACTATAACGAATACTAGGCTGTCATAATACATTTGTGGAGTAACGCACCCATACTATGACAAATACTAAGGTCGTCATAATACATTGTGGAGTAACGCACCCATCTATTACAAATACTAGGCCGCCATAACACATGTGGAGTAATGCACCCATACTATGACGAATACTAGGCCGCCATAATACATTGTGGAATAACGCACCCATACTATGACGAATACTAGGCCGTCATAATAGATTGTTGAAATAACGCCACCCATACTATGACGAATATTAGGTCGCCATAAAACATTGTGGAATAACGCACCCATACTATTACAAATACTAGGTCGTCATAATACATTGTGGAATAACACACCCATACTATGACGAATACTAGGCCGCCATATAACATTGTGGAATAACGCACCCATACTATGACGAATACTAGGCCGCCATAATACATTGTGGAATAACGCATCCATACTATTACAAATACTAGGTTGTCATAATACATTGTGGAGAAAGGCACCCATACTATGACGAATACTAGGCCGCTAGAATACATTGTGGAGTAACGCACCCATACTATGACGAATACTAGGCTGTCATAATACATTGTGGAGTAACGCACCCATACTATTACAAATACTAGGTCGTCGTAACACATTGTGGAGTAACGCACCCATACTATGACGAATACTAGGCCATTATAATACATTGTGGAATAACGCACCCATACTATAACGAATACTAGACTGTCATAATACATTGTGGAATAACGCACCCATACTATAACGAATACTTGACTGTCATAATACATTGTGGAAGAACGCACCCATACTATAACGAATACTAGACTGTCATAATACATTGTGGAATAACGCACCCATACTATTACAAATACTAGGTCGTCGTAACACATTGTGGAGTAACGCACCCATACTATGACGAATACTAGGCCATTATAATACATTGTGGAATAACGCACCCATACTATGACGAATACTAGGGCGCCATAATACATTGTGGAATAACGCACCCATACTATAACGAATACTAGACTGTCATAATACATTGTGGAATAACGCACCCATACTATTACAAATACTAAGTCGTCGGAATAAATTGTGGAGTAACGCACCCATACTATGACGAATACTAGGCTGTCACAATACATTGTGGAGTAACGCACCCATACTATTACACATACTAAGTCGTCGGAATACATTGTGGAGTAACGCACCCATACTATGACGAATACTAGGCTGTCACAATACATTGTGGAGTAACGCACCCATAATATTACACATACTAGGTCGTCGGAATACATTGTGGAGTAACGTACCCATACTATGACGAATACTAGGTCGCCATAACACATTGTGGAATAACGCACCCATACTATGACGAATACTAGGCCGCCATAACACATTGTGGAGTAATGCACCCATACTATGACGAATACTAGGCCGCCATAATACAATATGGAGTAACGCATCCATTCTATTACAAATACTAGGCCGCCATAACACATTGTGGAATAACACACCCATACTATTACAAATACTAGGCCGCCATAACACATTGTGGAGTAACGCACCCATACTATGACGAATACTAGGCCGTCATAATATATTGTGGAGTAACGCACATATACTATGACGAATAATAGGCCGCCATAACACATTGTGGAGTAATGCACCCATACTATGACGAATACTAGGCCGCCATAATACATTGTCGAATAACGCACCCATACTATGACGAATACTAGGCCGTCATAATAGATTGTGGAGTAACGCACCCATACTATAACGAATATTAGGTCGCCATAATACATTGTGGAATAACGCACCCATACTATTACAAATACTAGGTCGTCATAATACATTGTGGAATAACACACCCATACTATGACGAATACTAGGCCGCCATATAACATTGTGGAATAACGCACCCATACTATGACGAATACTAGGCCACCATAATACATTGTGGTATAACGCACCCATACTATGACGAATACTAGGCCGCCATAATACATTGTGGAGTAACGCACCCATACTATGGCGAATACTCGGCCGCCATAATACATTGTGGAGTAACGCATCCATACTATGACGAATATAAGGTCGCCATAACATATTGTTGAGTAACACACCCATACTATGACGAATACTAGGCTGTCATAATACATTGTGGAGTAACGCACCCGTACTATTACAAATACTAGGCCGCCATAATACATTGTGGAATAACGCATCCATACTATTACAAATACTAGGTCGTCATAATACATTGTGGAGAAAGGCACCCATACTATGACGAATACTAGGCCGCTAGAATACATTGTGGAGTATCGTACCCATACCTTGTCGAATACTAGGCCGCCATATTACATTGTGGATTAATGCACCCATTCTATGACGAATACTGGGCCGCCATAATACATTGTGGAGTAACACACCCATACTATGACGAATATTAGGCCGTCGTAATACATTTTGGAGTAACGCACCCATACTATGACGAATACTAGGCTGTCATAATACATTGTGGAGTAACGGACCCATACTATTACAAATACTAGGTCGTCGTAACACATTGTGGAGTAACGCACCCATACTATGACGAATACTAGGCCATTATAATACATTGTGGAATAACGCACCCATACTATAACGAATACTAGACTGTCATAATACATTGTGGAATAACGCACCCATACTATAACGAATACTAGACTGTCATAATACATTGTGGAATAACGCACCCATACTATAACGAATACTAGACTGTCATAATACATTGTGGAATAACGCACCCATACTATTACAAATACTAGGTCGTCGTAACACATTGTGGAGTAACGCACCCATACTATGACGAATACTAGGCCATTATAATACATTGTGGAATAACGCACCCATACTATGACGAATACTTGGGCGCCATAATACATTGTGGAATAACGCACCCATACTATAACGAATACTAGACTGTCATAATACATTGTGGAATAACGCACCCATACTATTACAAATACTAAGTCGTCGGAATAAATTGTGGAGTAACGCACCCATACTATGACGAATACTAGGCTGTCACAATACATTGTGGAGTAACGCACCCATACTATTACACATACTAGGTCGTCGGAATACATTGTGGAGTAACGCACCCATACTATGACGAATACTAGGACGTCATAATAAATTGTGGAGTAACACACCCATACTATGACGAATACTAGGCCGCCATAATACATTGTGGAGTAACGCACCCATACTATGACGAATACTAGGTCGTCATAATATATTGTGGAATAACGCACCCATACTATGACGAATACTAGGCCGCCATAATACATTGTGGAGTAACGAACCCTTACTATTACAAATGCTAGGCCGCAATAATACATTGTGGAGTAACGCACCCATACTATGACGAATAGTAGGTCGTCATAATACATTGTGGAATAACGCACCCATACTATGACGAATACTAGGCCGCCATAATACATTGTGGAATAACGCACCCATACTTTGACGAATACTAGGCCGCCATAATACATTGTGGAATAACGCACCCATACTATGACGAATAATAGGCCGCCATAATACATTGTGGAATAACGCACCCATATTATGACGATCACTAAGGCGCCATAACACATTGTGGAGTAACGCAGCCATACTAATACAAATACTAGGTCGTCATAATACATTGTGGAGTAACGCACCCATACTATGACGAATACTAGGCCGCCATAACACATTGTGGAGTAACGCGCCCATACTATGACGAATACTAGGCAGCCATAACACATTGTGGAGTAACACACCCATACTATGACGAATACTAGGCCGCCATAATACATTGTGGAATAACGCACCCATAATATTACAAATACTAGGTCGTCATAATACATTGTGGAGTAATGCACCCATACTATGACGAATACTAGGCTGTCATAATACATTGTGGAGTAACGCACCCATACTAATACAAATACTAGGTCGTCATAACACATTGTGGAGTAATGCACCCATACTTTGACGAATACTAGGCTGTCATAATACATTGTGGAGTAACGCACCCATACTAATACAAATACTAGGCTGTCATAATACATTATGGAGTAACGCACCCATACTATGACGAATACTAGGCCGCCATAACACATTGTGGAGTAACGCACCCATACTATGACGAATATAAGGTCGCCATAACATATTGTTGAGTAACACACCCATACTATGACGAATACTAGGCTGTCATAATACATTGTGGAGTAACGCACCCATACTATTACACATACTAGGTCGTCGGAATACATTGTGGAGTAACGTACCCATACTATGACGAATACTAGGTCGCCATAACACATTGTGGAATAACGCACCAATACTATGACGAATACTAGGCCGCCATAACACATTGTGGAGTAATGCACCCATACTATGACGAATACTAGGCCGCCATAATACAATATGGAGTAACGCATCCATTCTATTACAAATACTAGGCCGCCATAACAGATTGTGGAATAACACACCCATACTATTACAAATACTAGGCCGCCATAACACATTGTGGAGTAACGCACCCATACTATGACGAATACTAGGCCGTCATAATATATTGTGGAGTAACGCACATATACTATGACGAATAATAGGCCGCCATAACACATTGTGGAGTAATGCACCCATACTATGACGAATACTAGGCCGCCATAATACATTGTCGAATAATGCACCCATACTATGACGAATACTAGGCCGTCATAATAGATTTTGGAGTAACGCACCCATACTATAACGAATATTAGGTCGCCATAATACATTGTGGAATAACGCACCCACACTATTACATATACTAGGTCGTCATAATACATTGTGGAATAACACACCCATACTATGACGAATACTCGGCCGCCATATAACATTGTGGAATAATGCACCCATACTATGACGAATACTAGGCCGCCATAATACATTGTGGAGTAACGCACCCATACTATGGCGAATACTCGGCCGCCATAATACATTGTGGAGTAACGCACCAATACTATGACGAATACTAGGCTGCCATAATACATTGTGGTATAACGCACCCATACTATGACGAATACTAGGCCGCCATAATACATTATGGAGTAACGCACCCATACTATGGCGAATACTCGGCCGCCATAATACATTGTGGAGTAACGCACCAATACTATGACGAATACTAGGCTGTCATAATACATTGTGGAGTAACGCATCCATACTATGACGAATATAAGGTCGCCATAACATATTGTTGAGTAACACACCCATACTATGACGAATACTAGGCTGTCATAATACATTGTGGAGTAACGCACCCGTACTATTACAAATACTAGGCCGCCATAATACATTGTGGAATAACGCATCCATACTATTACAAATACTAGGTCGTCATAATACATTGTGGAGAAAGGCACCCATACTATGACGAATACTAGGCCGCTAGAATACATTGTGGAGTATCGTACCCATACTATGTCGAATACTAGGCCGCCATATTACATTGTGGATTAATGCACCCATTCTATGACGAATACTGGGCCGCCATAATACATTGTGGAGTAACACACCCATACTAAGACGAATATTAGGCCGTCGTAATACATTGTGGAGTAACGCGCCCATACTATGACGAATATTAGGTCACCATAATACATTATGGAGAAACGCACCTATACTATGACGAATACTAGGTTGCCATAATACATTGTGGAGCAACGCACCCATACTATGACGAATACTAGGACGCCATAACACATTGTGGAGTAACGCACCCATACTATGACGAATACTAGGCCGCCATAACACATTGTGGAGTAACGCACCCATACTATGACGAATACTAGGCCGCCATAATACATTGTGGAGAAAGGCACCCATACTATGACGAATACTAGGCCGCTAGAATACATTGTGGAGTATCGTACCCATACTATGTCGAATACTAGGCCGCCATATTACATTGTGGATTAATGCACCCATTCTATGACGAATACTGGGCCGCCATAATACATTGTGGAGTAACACACCCATACTAAGACGAATATTAGGCCGTCGTAATACATTGTGGAGTAACGCGCCCATACTATGACGAATATTAGGTCACCATAATACATTATGGAGAAACGCACCTATACTATGACGAATACTAGGTTGCCATAATACATTGTGGAGCAACGCACCCATACTATGACGAATACTAGGACGCCATAACACATTGTGGAATAACGCATCCATACTATGACGAATACTAGGCCGCCATAATACATTGTGGAGTGAGGCACCCATACTATGACGAATACTACACCGCCATAACACATTGTGGAGTAACACACCCATACTATTACGAATACTAGGCCGCCATAATACATTGTGGTGTAACGCATCCATACTATGACGAATACTAGGCCGCCATATTACATTGTGGAGTAATGCACCCATATTATGACGAATACAAGGCCGCCATAATACATTGTGGAGTAACGCACCCATACTATGACGAATACTCTGCCGATATAATACATTGTGGAGTACCACATCCGTACTATGACGAATACTAGGCCGCCATAATACATTGTGGAGTAATGCACCCATACTATGACGAATACTCGGCCGCCATAATACATTGTGGAGTAACGCTCCGATACTATGACGAATACTAGGCTGTCATAATACATTGTGGAGTACGCATCCATACTATGACGAATACTAGTCGCCATAACACATTGTGGAGTAACACACCCACACTATGACGAATACTGGGCTGTCATAAAACATTGTGGAATAAGGCACCCATACTGTGACGAATACTAGATCGCCATAACACATTGTGGAGTAACGCACCCATACTATGACGAATACTAGGCCATCATAATATATTGTGGAGTAACGCACCCATACTATGACGAATACTAGGCCGCCATAACACATTGTGGAGTAATGCACCCATACTATGACGAATACTAGGCCGCCATAACACATTGTGGAATAACGCACCCATACTATGACGAATACTAGGCAGCCATAACACATTGTGGAGTAACACACGGATACTATGACGAATACTAGGCCGCCATAATACATTGAGGAATAACGCACCCATAATATTACAAATACTAGGTCGTCATAATACATTGTGAAGTAATGCACCCATACTATGACGAATACTAGGCTGTCATAATACATTGTGAGTAACGCACCCATACTAATACAAATACTAGGTCGTCATAACACATTGTGGAGTAATGCACCCATACTATAACGAATACTAGGCTGTCATAATACATTGTGGAGTAACGCACCCATACTAATACAAATACTAGGCTGTCATAATACATTATGTAGTAACGCACCCATACTATGACGAATACTAGGCCGCCATAACACATTGTGGAGTAACGCACCCATACTATGACGAATATAAGGTCGCCATAACATATAGTTGAGTAACACACCCATACTATGACGAATACTAGGCTGTCATAATACATTGTGGAGTAACGCACCCATACTATTACACATACTAGGTCGTCGGAATACATTGTGGAGTAACGCACCCATACTATGACGAATACTAGGCTGTCACAATACATTGTGGAGTAACGCACCCATACTATTACACATACTAGGTCGTCGGAATACATTGTGGAGTAATGTACCCATACTATGACGAATACTAGGTCGCCATAACACATTGTGGAATAACGCACCCATACTATGACGAATACTAGGCCGCCATAACACATTGTGGAGTAATGCACCCATACTATGACGAATACTAGGCCGCCATAATACAATATGGAGTAACGCATCCATTCTATTACAAATACTAGGCCGCCATAACACATTGTGGAATAACACACCCATACTATTACAAATACTAGGCCGCCATAACACATTGTGGAGTAACGCACCCATACTATGACGAATACTAGGCCGTCATAATATATTGTGGAGTAACGCACATATACTATGACGAATAATAGGCCGCCATAACACATTGTGGAGTAATGCACCCATACTATGACGAATACTAGGCCGCCATAATACATTGTCGAATAACGCACCCATACTATGACGAATACTAGGCCGTCATAATAGATTGTGGAGTAACGCACCCATACTATAACGAATATTAGGTCGCCATAATACATTGTGGAATAACGCACCCACACTATTACAAATACTAGGTCGTCATAATACATTGTGGAATAACACACCCATACTATGACGAATACTCGGCCGCCATATAACATTGTGGAATAATGCACCCATACTATGACGAATACTAGGCCGCCATAATACATTGTGGAGTAACGCACCCATACTATGGCGAATACTCGGCCGCCATAATACATTGTGGAGTAACGCACCAATACTATGACGAATACTAGGCTGTCATAATACATTGTGGTATAACGCACCCATACTATGACGAATACTAGGCCGCCATAATATATTGTGGAGTAACGCACCCATACTATGGCGAATACTCGGCCGCCATAATACATTGTGGAGTAACGCACCAATACTATGACGAATACTAGGCTGTCATAATACATTGTGGAGTAACGCATCCATACTATGACGAATATAAAGTCGCCATAACATATTGTTGAGTAACACACCCATACTATGACGAATACTAGGCTGTCATAATACATTGTGGAGTAACGCACCCGTACTATTACAAATACTGGGCCGCCATAATACATTGTGGGAGAACGCATCCATACTATTACAAATACTACGCTGTCATAATACATTGCGGAGTATCGCACCCATACTATGACGAATACTAGGCCGCCATAACACATTGTGGAGTAACGCACCCATACTAATACAAATACTAGGACGTCGTAACACATTGTGGGGTAACGCACCCATATTATGACGAATACTAGGCCTTTATAATACAGTGTGGAATAACGCACCCATACTATGACGAATACTAGGCCGCCATAATACATTGTGGAATAACGCACCCATACTATAACGAATACTAGGCTGTCATAATACATTTTGGAGTAACGCACCAATACTATTACAAATACTAAGTCGTCGGAATACATTGTGGAGTAACGCACCCATACTATGACGAATACTAGGCTGTCACAATACATTGTGGAGTAACGCACCCATACTATTACACATACTAGGTCGTCGGAATACATTGTGGAGTAACGTACCCATACTATGACGAATACTAGGTCGCCATAACACATTGTGGAATAACGCACCCATACTATGACTAATACTAGGCCGCCATAATACATTGTGGAGTAACGCACCCATACTATGGCGAATACTCGGCCGCCATAATACATTGTGGAGTAACGCACCAATACTATGACGAATACTAGGCTGTCATAATACATTGTGGTATAACGCACCCATACTATGACGAACACTAGGCCGCCATAATACATTGTGGAGTAACGCACCCATACTATGGCGAATACTCGGCCGCCATAATACATTGTGGAGTAACGCACCAATACTATGACGAATACTAGGATGTCATAATACATTGTGGAGTAACGCATCCATACTATGACGAATATAAGGTCGCCATAACATATTGTTGAGTAACACACCCATACTATGACGAATACTAGGCTGTCATAATACATTGTGGAGTAACGCACCCGTACTATTACAAATACTAGGCCGCCATAATACATTGTGGAATAACGCATCCATACTATTACAAATACTAGGTCGTCATAATACATTGTGGAGAAAGGCACCCATACTATGACGAATACTAGGCCGCTAGAATACATTGTGGAGTATCGTACCCATACTATGTCGAATACTAGGCCGCCATATTACATTGTGGATTAATGCACCCATTCTATGACGAATACTGGGCCGCCATAATACATTGTGGAGTAACACACCCATACTAAGACGAATATTAGGCCGTCGTAATACATTGTGGAGTAACGCGCCCATACTATGACGAATACTAGGTCACCATAATACATTATGGAGAAACGCACCTATACTATGACGAATACTAGGTTGCCATAATACATTGTGGAGTAACGCACCCATACTATGACGAATACTAGGGCGCCATAACACATTGTGGAGTAACGCACCCATACTATGACGAATACTAGGCCGCCATAACACATTGTGGAGTAACGCATCCATACTATGACGAATACTAGGCCGCCATAATACATTGTGGAGTAACGCACCCATACTATGACGAATACTAGGCCGCCATAACACATTGTGGAGTAACGCACCCATACTATGACGAATACTAGGTCGCCATAATACATTGTGGTGTAACGCATCCATACTATGACGAATACTAGGCCGCCATATTACATTGTGGAGTAATGCACCCATATTATGACGAATACAAGGCCGCCATAATACATTGTGGAGTAACGCACCCATACTATGACGAATACTCGGCCGATATAATACATTGTGGAGTACCACATCCGTACTATGACGAATACTAGGCCGCCATAATACATTGTGAAGTAATGCACCCATACTATGACGAATACTCGGCCGCCATAATACATTTTGGAGTAACGCACCAATACTATTACAAATACTAAGTCGTCGGAATACATTGTGGAGTAACGCACCCATACTATTACACATACTAGGTCGTCGGAATACATTGTGGAGTAACGTACCCATACTATGACGAATACTAGGTCGCCATAACACATTATGGAATAACGCACCCATACTATGACGAATACTAGGCCGCCATAATACATTGTGGAGTAACGCACCCATACTATGGCGAATACTCGGCCGCCATAATACATTGTGGAGTAACGCACCAATACTATGACGAATACTAGCTGTCATAATACATTGTGGTATAACGCACCCATACTATGACGAATACTACGCCGCCATAATACATTGTGGAGTACGCACCCATACTATTACAATACTAGTCGTCATAATACATTGTGGATAACACACCCATACTATGACGAATACTAGGCCGCCATAAGACAATGTGGAGTAACGCATCCATACTATGACGAATACTAGGCCGCCAATAATACATTGCGGAGTAAGGCACCCATAACTATGACGAATACTACACCGCCATAACACATTGTGGAGTAACACACCCATACTATGACGAATACTAGGCCGCCATAATACATTGTGGTGTAACGCATCCATACTATGACGAAATACTAGGCCGCCATATTACATTGTGGAGTAATGCACCCATATTATGACGAATACAAGGCCGCCATAATACATTGTGGAGTAACGCACCCATACTATGACGAATACTCGGCCGATATAATACATTGTGGAGTACCACATCCGTACTATGACGAATACTAGGCCGCCATAATACATTGTGGAGTAATGCACCCATACTATGAGGAATACTCGGCCGCCATAATACATTGTGGAGTAACGCTCCGATACTATGACGAATACTAGGCTGTCATAATACATTGTGGAGTAACGCATCCATACTATGACGAATACTAGGTCGCCATAACACATTGTGGGGTAACACACCCACACTATGACGAATAGTGGGCTGTCATAATACATTGTGGAATAACGCACCCATACTATTACGAATACTAGGTCGTCGTAATACATTGTGGAGTAACTCACCCATACTATGACGAATACTAGGCCGCCATAACACATTGTGGAGTAATGCACCCATACTATGACGAATACTAGGCCGCCACAAAACATTGTGGAATAACGCACCCATAATATTACAAATACTAGGTCGTCATAATACATTGTGGAGTAAGGCACCCATACTATTACAAATACTAGGCCGCCATAACACATTGTGCAATAACGCACCCATACTATTACAAATACTAGGCCGCCATAACACATTGTGGAGTAACGCACCCATACTATGACGAATACTAGGCCGTCATAATATATTGTGGAGTAACGCACCCATACTATGACGAATACTTGGCCGCCATAACACAATGTGGAGTAATGCACCCATACTATGACGAATACTAGGCC
>NW_003121681.1:0-50474 GCF_000003605.2 Saccoglossus kowalevskii | reverse complement strand
TACACGTAATGGAACAGAAGACCAGCTCAATAGGCCCGTAGTTGGACAGAAGACCACCTCAATACACGTAATCGAGCAGAAGACCACCTCAATAGACCCGTAATTGGACAGAAGACCGTCTCAATACACACGTAAGGGAACAGAAGACCATCCCAATACACACGTAATGGAACAGAAGACCACCCCAATACACACGTCAATACAAACGTAATGGAACAGAAGACCACCTCAATACACGTAATGGAACAGAAGACCACCTCAATACAGCTGTAATGGGACAGAAGACCACCTTAATACACACGTAATGGAACAGAAAACCACCTCAATACACGCGTAATGGAACAGAAAACCATCTCAATACACGTAATCGAACAGAAGACCACCTCAATACACCCGTAATTGGACAGAAGACCACCTCAATACACACGTAATGGAACAGAAGACCACCTCAATACACACGTAATGGAACAGAAGACCATCTCAATACACGTAATGGAACAGAAGACCACCTCAATACACACGTAATGGAACAGAAGACCACCTCAATACACGTAATGGGACAGAAGACCACCTCAATACACGTAATGGAACAGAAGGACCACCTCAATACACACGTAATTGACAGAAGACCACCTCAATTACACACGTAATGGGACAGAGACCACCTTCAATACACACGTGATGGGAACAGAAGACCACCTTCAATACACACGTGATTGGAACAGAAGACCACCTCAATACACACGTGATGGAACAGAAGACCCACCTCAATACACACGTAATGGGACAGAAGACCACCTCAATACACACGTAATGGAACAGAAGACCACCTCAATACACACATAATGGAACAGAAGACCACCTCAATACACACGTAATGGAACAGAAGACCACCTCAATACACGTAATGGAACAGAAGACCACCTCAATACACCCGTAATGGGACAGAGGACAACCTCAATACACGTAATGGAACAGAAGACCACCCCAATACACACGTAATGGAACAGAAGACCACCTCAATACACGTAATGGAACAGAAGACCACCTCAATACACCCGTAATGGGACAGAAGACCATCTCAATACACACGTAATGGAACAGAAGACCACCTCAATACACGTAATGGAACAGAAGACCACCTCAATACACCCGTAATTGGACAGAAGACCACCTCAATACACGTAATCGAACAGAAGACCACCTCAATACACCCGTAATTAGACAGAAGACCATCTCAATACACACGTAATGGAACAGAAGACCATCCCAATACACACGTAATGGAACAGAAGACCACCCCAATACACACGTCAATACAAACGTAATGGAACAGAAGACCACCTCAATACACGTAATGGAACAGAAGACCACCTCAATACAGCTGTAATGGGACAGAAGACCACCTTAATACACACGTAATGGAACAGAAAACCACCTCAATACACACGTAATGGAACAGAAAACCATCTCAATACACGTAATCGAACAGAAGACCACCTCAATACACCCGTAATTGGACAGAAGACCACCTCAATACACACGTAATGGAACAGAAGACCACCTCAATACACACGTAATGGAACAGAAGACCATCTCAATACACGTAATGGAACAGAAGACCACCTCAATACACACGTAATGGAACGGAAGACAACCTCAATACACACGTAATGGAACAGAAGACCACTTAAATACACACATAATGGGACAGTAGACCACCTCAATACACACGTAATGGACAGTAGACCATCTCAATACACACGTAATTGTACAGAAGACCACCTCATACACACGTAATGGGACAGAGACCACCTCAATACACACGTGATGGAACAGAAGACCACCTCAATACAGACGTGATGGTAACAGAAGACCACCTCAATACACACGTGATGGAACAGAAGACCACCTCAATACACACGTAATGGGACAGAAGACCACCTCAATACACACGTAATGAAACAGAAGACCATCTCAATACACACGTGATGGAATAGAAGACCATCTCAATGCACACGTAATGGGACAGAAGGCCACCTCAATACACACGTAATGGAACAAAGAACCATCTCAATACACACGTGATGGGACAGAAGACCACCTCAATACACACGTAATGGAACAGACGACCACCTCAATACACACGTGATGAAACAGAAGACCAATTCAATACACACGTAATGGGACAGAAGACCACCTCAATACACACGTAATGGGACAGAAGACCACCTCAATACACACGTAATGGAACAAAGGACCATCTCAATACACACGTGATGGGACAGAAGACCACCTCAATACATGTACACACGTTATGGGAAAGAACGCCCATCTCAATACTCACGTGATGGGACAGACGACCACCTCAATACACACGTAATGGGTCAAACGACCACCTCAGTACACAAGTATTGGGTCAGAAGACCACCTCAATACACACGTAATGGGTCAGAAGACCACCTCAATACACACGTAATGGGTCGGAAGAAAACCTCGATACACACGTAATGGGACAAAGGACCACCTCAATACACACGTAATGGAACAGAAGACCATCTCAATACACACGTGATGGAATAGAAGACCATCTCAATACACACGTAATGGGACAGAAGGCCACCTCAATACACACGTAATGGAACAAAGAACCATCTCAATACACACGTGATGGGACAGAAGACCACCTCAATACATGTACACACGTAATGGAACAGAAGACCACCTCAATACACCCGTAATTGGACAGAAGACCATCTCAATACACACGTAATGGAACAGAAGACCACCCCAATACACACGTCAATACACACGTAATAGAACAGAAGACCACCTCAATACACACGTAATGGAACAGAAGACCACCTCAATACACCTGTAATGGGACAGAAGAAAACCTCAATACACACGTAATGGAACAGAAGAACCACCTCAATACACACGTGATGGAACAGAAGACCACCTCAATACACGTAATCGAACAGAAGACCACCTCAATACACCCGTAATTGGACAGAAGACCATCTCAATACACACGTAATGGAACAGAAGACCACCCCAATACACACGTCAATACACACGTAATAGAACAGAAGACCACCTCAATACACGTAATGGAACAGAAGACCACCTCAATACACACGTAATGGGTCGGAAGACCACCTCAGTACACAAGTAATGGGTCAGAAGACCACCTCAATACACACGTTATGGGAAAGAACGCCCATCTCAATACACACGTGATAGGACAGACGACCACCTCAATACACACGTTATGGGTCAAACGACCACCTCAGTACACAAATATTGGGTCAGAAGACCACCTCAATACACACGTAATGGGTCAGAAGACCACCTCAATACACACGTAATGGGTCGGAAGACCACCTCAGTACACAAGTAATGGATCAGAAGACCACCTCGATACACACATAATGGGTCAGAAGACCAACATCAATACACGCGTCATGGGACGGCAGACCACCTCAATACACACGTATTGGGACAGTAGACCACCTCATTACGCACGTAATGGGACGGCAGACCACCTCAATACACACGTGATGGAACAGAAGACCACCTCAATACACACGTGATGGAACAGAAGAAAACCTCAATACACACGTAATGGGACAGAAGACAACCTCAATACACACGTAATGGAACAGAAGACCATCTCAATACACACGTGATGGAATAGAAGACCATCTCAATACACACGTAATGGGACAGAAGGCCACCTCAATACACACGTAATGGAACAAAGAACCATCTCAATACACACGTGATGGGACAGAAGACCACCTCAATACACGTAATGGAACAGAAGACCACCTCAATACACCCGTAATTGGACAGAAGACCATCTCAATACACACGTAATGGAACAGAAGACCACCCCAATACACACGTCAATACACACGTAATGGAACAGAAGACCACCTCAATACACGTAATGGAACAGAAGACCACCTCAATACACCTGTAATGGGACAGAAGACCACCTCAATACACACGTAATGGAACAGAAGACCACCTCAATACACACGTAATGGAATAGAAAACCACCTCAATACACGTAATCGAACAGAAGCCCACCTCAATACACCCATAATTGGACAGAAGACCACCTCAATACACACGTAATGGAACAGAAGACCACCTCAATACACACGTAATGGAACAGAAGACCACCTCAATACACACGTGATGGAACAAAAGACCACCTCAATACACACGTAATGGGACAGAAGACCACCTCAATACACACGTAATGGGACAGAAGACCAACTCAATACACACGTAATGGGTCGGAAGACCACCTCAGTACACAAGTAATGGGTCAGAAGACCACCTCAATACACACGTTATGGGAAAGAACGCCCATCTCAATACACACGTGATAGGACAGACGACCACCTCAATACACACGTTATGGGTCAAACGACCACCTCAGTGCACAAATATTGGGTCAGAAGACCACCTCAATACACACGTAATGGAAGAGAAGACCATCTCAATACACGTAATGGAACAGAAGACCACCTCAATACACACGTAATGGAACAGAAGACCACCTCAATACACGTAATGGGACAGAAGACCACCTCAATACACACGTGATGGAACAGAAGACCACCTCAATACACACGTGATGGAACAGAAGACCACCTCAATACAGACGTGATGGAACAGAAGACCACCTCAATACACACGTGATGGAACAGAAGACCACCTCAATACACACGTAATGGGACAGAAGACCACCTCAATACACACGTAATGAAACAGAAGACCATCTCAATACACACGTGATGGAATAGAAGACCATCTCAATGCACACGTAATGGGACAGAAGGCCACCTCAATACACACGTAATGGAACAAAGAACCATCTCAATACACACGTGATGGGACAGAAGACCACCTCAATACACACGTAATGGAACAGACGACCACCTCAATACACACGTGATGAAACAGAAGACCAATTCAATACACACGTAATGGGACAGAAGACCACCTCAATACACACGTAATGGGACAGAAGACCACCTCAATACACACGTAATGGAACAAAGGACCATCTCAATACACACGTGATGGGACAGAAGACCACCTCAATACATGTACACACGTTATGGGAAAGAACGCCCATCTCAATACACACGTGATGGGACAGACGACCACCTCAATACACACGTAATGGGTCAAACGACCACCTCAGTACACAAGTATTGGGTCAGAAGACCACCTCAATACACACGTAATGGGTCAGAAGACCACCTCAATACACACGTAATGGGTCGGAAGAAAACCTCAATACACACGTAATGGAACAAAGAACCATCTCAATACACACGTGATGGGACAGAAGACCACCTCAATACACGTAATGGAACAGAAGACCACCTCAATACACCCGTAATTGGACAGAAGACCATCTCAATACACACGTAATGGAACAGAAGACCACCCCAATACACACGTCAATACACACGTAATAGAACAGAAGACCACCTCAATACACGTAATGGAACAGAAGACCACCTCAATACACCTGTAATGGGACAGAAGACCACCTCAATACACACGTAATGGAACAGAAGACCACCTCAATACACACGTAATGGAACAGAAAACCACCTCAATACACGTAATCGAACAGAAGCCCACCTCAATACACCCATAATTGGACAGAAGACCACCTCAATACACACGTAATGGAACAGAAGACCACCTCAATACACACGTAATGGAAGAGAAGACCATCTCAATACACGTAATGGAACAGAAGACCACCTCAATACACACGTAATGGAACAGAAGACCACCTCAATACACGTAATGGGACAGAAGACCACCTCAATACACACGTGATGGAACAGAAGACCACCTCAATACACACGTGATGGAACAGAAGACCACCTCAATACAGACGTGATGGAACAAAGAACCATCTCAATACACACGTGATGGGACAGAAGACCACCTCAATACACGTAATGGAACAGAAGACCACCTCAATACACCCGTAATTGGACAGAAGACCATCTCAATACACACGTAATGGAACAGAAGACCACCCCAATACACACGTCAATACACACGTAATGGAACAGAAGACCACCTCAATACACGTAATGGAACAGAAGACCACCTCAATACACCTGTAATGGGACAGAAGACCACCTCAATACACACGTAATGGAACAGAAGACCACCTCAATACACACGTAATGGAATAGAAAACCACCTCAATACACGTAATCGAACAGAAGCCCACCTCAATACACCCATAATTGGACAGAAGACCACCTCAATACACACGTAATGGAACAGAAGACCACCTCAATACACACGTAATGGAAGAGAAGACCATCTCAATACACGTAATGGAACAGAAGACCACCTCGATACACACATAATGGGTCAGAAGACCAACATCAATACACACGTCATGGGACGGCAGACCACCTCAATACACACGTATTGGGACAGAAGACCACCTCAATACACACGTAATGGGACGGAAGACCACCTCAATACACACGTAATGTAACAAAGGACCACCTCAATACACGTAATGGAACAGAAAACCACCTCAATACACCCGTAATGGGACAGAAGACCACCTCAATACACACGTAATGGAACAGAAGACCACCTCAATACACACGTAATGGAACAGAAGACCACCTCAATACACGTAATGGAACAGAAGACCACCTCGATACACACATAATGGGTCAGAAGACCAACATCAATACACACGTCATGGGACGGCAGACCACCTCAATACACACGTATTGGGACAATAGACCACCTCATTACGCACGTAATGGGATGGCAGACCACCTCAATACACACGTGATGGAACAGAAGACCACCTCAATACACACGTGATGGAACAGAAGACCACCTCAATACACACGTAATGGGACAGAAGACCACCTCAATACACACGTAATGGAACAGAAGACCACCTCAATACACACGTAATGGAACAGAAGAACACCTCAATACACACGTAATGGAACAGAAGACCACCTCAATACCCCGTAAGGGAACAGAAGACCACCTCAATACACCCATAATGGGACAAAAGACCACCTCAATGCACACGTAATGGAACAGAAGACCACCGCAATACACACGTGATGGAATAGAAGACCATCTCAATACACACGCAATGGGACAGAAGACCACCTCAATACACACGTAATGGAACAGAAGACCACCTCAATACACCCGTAATGGGACAAAAGACCACCTCAATACACGTAATCGAACAGAAGACCACCTCAATTCACCCGTAATGGGACAGAAGACCACCTCAATACACGTAATGGAACAGAAGACCACCTCAATACACCCGTAATTGGACAGAAGACCATCTCAATACACACGTAATGGAAGAGAAGACCACCCCAATACACACGTAATGGAACAGAAGACCATCCCAATACACACGTAATGGAACAGGAGTCCACCTCAATACACGTAATGGAACAGAAGACCACCTCAATACACCCGTAATGGGACAGAAGACCACCTCAATACACGTAATCGAACAGAACACCACCTCAATACACCCGTAATTGGACAGAAGAACATCTCAACACACACGTAATGGAACAGAAGACCACCCCAATACACACGTAATGGAACAGAAGACCACCTCAATACACGTAATGGGACAGAAGACCACCTCAATACACCTGTAATGGGACAGAAGACCACCTCAATACACACGTAATGGAACAGAAGACCACCTCAATACACACGTAATGGAACAGAAAACCACCTCAATACACGTAATCAAACAGAAGACCACCTCAATACACCCGTAATTGGACAGGAGACCACCTAATACACATGTAATGGAACAGAAGACCACCTCAATACACACGTAATGGAACAGAAAACCACCTCAATACACGTAATGGAACAGAAGACCACCTCAATACACACGTAATGGAACAGAAGACCACCTCAATACACGTAATGGGACAGAAGACCACCTCAATACACACGTGATGGAACAGAAGACCACCTCAATACACACGTGATGGAACAGAAGACCACCTCAAAACACACGTGATGGAACAGAAGACCACCTCAATACACACGTGATGGAACAGAAGACCTCCTCATTACACACGTAATGGGACAGAAGACCACCTCAATATACACGTAATGAAACAGAAGACCATCTCAATACACACGTGATGGAATAGAAGACCATCTCAATACACACGTAATGGGACAGAAGGCCACCTCAATACACACGTAATGGAACAAAGAACCATCTCAATACACACGTGATGGGACAGAAGACCACCTCAATACACACGTAATGGAACAGAAGACCACCTCAATACACACGTGATGAAACAGAAGACCACCTCAATACACACGTAATGGGACAGAAGACCACCTCAATACACACGTAATGGGACAGAAGACCACCTCAATACATGTACACACGTTATGGGGAGGAACGCCCATCTCAATACACACGTGATGGGACATACGACCACCTCAATACACACGTAATGGGTCAAACGACCATCTCAGTACACAAGTATTGGGTCAGAAGACCACCTAAACACGTAATGGGTCAGAAGACCACCTCAATACACACGTAATGGGTCGGAAGACCACCTCAGTACACAAGTAATGAAACAGAAGACCACCTCAATACACACGTAATGGGACAGAAGACCACCTCAATACACACGTAATGGGACAGAAGACCACCTCTATACACACGTAATGGGACAAAAGACCACCTTCAATACACAAGTAATGGAACAGAAGACCACCTCAGTACACATGTAATGGAACAGAAAACCACCTCAATACACGTAATGGAACAGAAGACCACCTCAATACACACGTAATGGAACAGAAGGCCATCCTCCAATACCACGTATGGGACAGAAGACCACCTTCAATACACACGTGATGGAACAGAAGACCCACCTCAATACACACGTGATGGAACAGAAGACCACCTCAATACACACGTGATGGAACAGAAGAACACCTCAATACACACGTGATGGAACAGAAGACCACCTCAATACACACGTAATGGGACAGAAGACCACCTCAATACACACGTAATGGAACAGAAGACCACCTCAATACACACGTAATGGAACAGAAGACCACCTCAATACACACGTAATGGAACAGAAGACCACCTCAATACACCCGTAATGGAAATGAAAACCACCTCAATACACCCGTAATGGGACAGAAGACAACCTCAATACACGTAATGGAACAGAAGACCACCCCAATACACACGTAATGGAACAGAAGACCACCTCAATACACGTAATGGAACAGAAGACCACCTCAATACACCCGTAATGGGACAGAAGACCATCTCAATACACACGTAATGGAACAGAAGACCACCTCAATACACGTAATGGAACAGAAGACCACCTCAATACACCCGTAATTGGACAGAAGACCACCTCAATACACGTAATCGAACAGAAGACCACCTCAATACACCCGTAATTGGACAGAAGACCATCTCAATACACACGTAATGGAACAGAAGACCATCCCAATACACACGTAATGGAACAGGAGACCACCTCAATACACGTAATGGAACAGAAGACCACCTCAATACACCCGTAATTGGACAGAAGACCATCTCAATACACACGTAATGGAACAGAAGACCACCCCAATACACACGTCAATACACACGTAATGGAACAGAAGACCACCTCAATACACGTAATGGAACAGAAGACCACCTCAATACACCTGTAATGGGACAGAAGACCACCTCAATACACACGTAATGGAACAGAAAACCACCTCAATACACACGTAATGGAACAGAAAACCACCTCAATACACGTAATCGAACAGAAGACCACCTCAATACACCCGTAATTGGACAGAAGACCACCTCAATACACACGTAATGGAACAGAAGACCACCTCAATACACACGTAATGGAAGAGAAGACCATCTCAATACACGTAATGGAACAGAAGACCACCTCAATACACACGTAATGGAACAGAAGACCACCTCAATACACGTAATGGGACAGAAGACCACCTCAATACACACGTGATGGAACAGAAGACCACCTCAATACACACGTGATGGAACAGAAGACCACCTCAATACACACGTGATGGAACAGAAGACCACCTCAATACACACGTGATGGAACAGAAGACCAGCTCAATACACACGTAATGGGACAGAAGACCACCTCAATACACACGTAATGGAACAGAAGACCACCTCAATACACATAATGGAACAGAAGACCACCTCAATACACCCGTAATGGGACAGAAGACCATCTCAATACACACGTAATGGAACAGAAGACCACCTCAATACACGTAATGGAACAGAAGACCACCTCAATACACCCGTAATTGGACAGAAGACCATCTCAATACACACGTAATGGAACAGAAGACCATCCCAATACACACGTAATTAAACAGGAGACCACCTCAATACACGTAATGGAACAGAAGACCACCACAATACACCCGTAATTGGACAGAAGACCATCTCAATACACACGTAATGGAACAGAAGACCACCCCAATACACACGTCAATACACACGTAATGGAACAGAAGACCGCCTCAATACACGTAATGGAACAGAAGACCACCTCAATACACCTGTAATGGGACAGAAGACCACCTCAATACACACGTAAATGGGAACAGAAAAACCACCTCAGTACACACGTAATGGGAACAGAAAACCACCTCAATACACGTAATGGAACAGAAGACCACCTCAATACACACGTAATGGAACAGAAGACCACCTCAATACACGTAATGGGACAGAAGACCACCTCAATACACACGTGATGGAACAGAAGACCACCTCAATACACACGTGATGGAACAGAAGACCACCTCAATACACACGTGATGGAACAGAAGAACACCTCAATACACACGTGATGGAACAGAAGACCACCTCAATACACACGTAATGGGACAGAAGACCACCTCAATACACACGTAATGGAACAGAAGACCACCTCAATACACACGTAATGGAACAGAAGACCACCTCAATACACACGTAATGGAACAGAAGACCACCTCAATACACACGTAATGGAAAAGAAAACCACCTCAATACACCCGTAATGGGACAGAAGACAACCTCAATACACGTAATGGAACAGAAGACCACCCCAATACACACGTAATGGAACAGAAGACCACCTCAATACACGTAATGGAACAGAAGACCACCTCAATACACCCGTAATGGGACAGAAGACCATCTCAATACACACGTAATGGAACAGAAGACCACCTCAATACTCGTAATGGAACAGAAGACCACCTCAATACACCCGTAATTGGACAGAAGACCACCTCAATACACGTAATCGAACAGAAGACCACCTCAATACACCCGTAATTGGACAGAAGACCATCTCAATACACACGTAATGGAACAGAAGACCATCCCAATACACACGTAATGGAACAGGAGACCACCTCAATACACGTAATGGAACAGAAGACCACCTCAATACACCCGTAATTGGACAGAAGACCATCTCAATACACACGTAATGGAACAGAAGACCACCCCAATACACACGTCAATACACACGTAATGGAACAGAAGACCACCTCATACACGTAATGGAACAGAAGACACCTCATACACCTGTAATGGGACAGAAGACCACCTCAATACACACGTAATGGGACAGAAGACAACCTCAATACACACGTAATGGGACAGAAGACCACCTCAATACACACGTAATGGAACATAGGACCACCTCAATACACGTAATGCAACAGAAGACCACCTCAATACACCCGTAATGGGACAGAAGACCACCTCAATACACACGTAATGGAACAGAAGACCACCTCAATACACACGTAATGAAACAGAAGACCACTTAAATACACACATAATGGGACAGTAGACCACCTCAATACACACGTAATGAGACAGTAGACCACCTCAATACACACGTAATTGTACAGAAGACCACCTCAATACACACGTAATGGGACAGAAGACCACCTCAATACACACGTAATGGAACAGAAGACCACCGCAATACACACGTGATGGAATAGAAGACCATCTCAATACACACGCAATGGGACAGAAGACCACCTCAATACACACGTAATGGAACAGAAGACCACCTCAATACACTTGTAATGGAACAGAAGACCACCTCAATACACGTAATGGAACAGAAGACCACCTCAATACACACGTAATGAAACAGAAGACCACTTAAATACACACATAATGGGACAGTAGACCACCTCAATACACACGTAATGGGACAGTAGACCACCTCAATACACACGTAATTGTACAGAAGACCACCTCAATACACACGTAATGGGACAGAAGACCACCTCAATACACACGTAATGGAACAGAAGACCACCGCAATACACACGTGATGGAATAGAAGACCATCTCAATACACACGCAATGGGACAGAAGACCACCTCAATACACACGTAATGGAACAGAAGACCACCTCAATACACACGTAATGGAACAGAAGACCACCTCAATACACGTAATGGAACAGAAGACCACCTCAATACACCCGTAGTGGGACAGAAGACCACCTCAATACACACGTAGTCGAACAGAAGACCACCTCAATACACCCGTAATGGGACAGAAGATCACCTCAATACACGTAATGGAACAGAAGACCACCTCAATACACCCGTAATTGGGACAGAAGACCATCTCAATACACACGTAATGGAAGAGAAGACCACCCCAATACACACGTAATGGAACAGAAAACCACCTCAATACACGTAATCGAACAGAAGACCACCTCAATACACCCGTAATTGGACATGAGACCACCTAAATACACACGTAATGGAACAGAAGACCACCTCAATACACACGTAATGGAACAGAAAACCACCTCAATACACGTAATGGAACAGAAGACCACCTCAATACACACGTAGTGGAACAGAAGACCAGCTCAATACACGTAATGGGACAGAAGACCACCTCAATACACACGTGATGGAACAGAAGACCACCTCAATACACACGTGATGGAACAGAAGACCACCTCTATACACCCGTGATGGGACAAAAGATCACGTCGATACACGTAATGGAACAGAAGACCACCTTAATACACCCGTAATTGGACAGAAGACCATCTCAATACACACGTAATGGAAGAGAAGACCACCCCAATACACACGTAATGGAACAGAAAACCACCTCAATACACGTAATCGAACAGAAGACCACCTCAATACACCCGTAATTGGACATGAGACCACCTAAATACACACGTAATGGAACAGAAGACCACCTCAATACACACGTAATGGAACAGAAAACCACCTCAATACACGTAATGGAACAGAAGACCACCTCAATACACACGTAATGGAACAGAAGAGCAGCTCAATACACACGTGATGGAGCAGAAGAGCACCTCAATACACACGTAATGGAACAGAAGACCACCTCAATACACGCGTAATGGAACAGAAGACCACCTCAATACACACGTAATGGAACAGAAGACCAGCTCTATACACGTGATGGGACAGACGACCACCTCAATACACACGTGATGGAACAGAAGACCACCTCAATACACACGTGATGGAACAGAAGACCACCTCAATTCACACGTGATGGAACAGAAGACCACCTCAATACACACGTGATGGAACAGAAGACCAGCTCAATACACACGTAATGGGACAGAAGACCACCTCAAATACACACGTAATGGAACAGAAGACCACCTCAATACACATAATGGAACAGAAGACCACCTCAATACACCCGTAATGGGACAGAAGACCATCTCAATACACACGTAATGGAACAGAAGACCACCTCAATACACGTAATGGAACAGAAGACCACCTCAATACACCCGTAATTGGACAGAAGACCATCTCAATACACACGTAATGGAACAGAAGACCATCCCAATACACACGTAATTAAACAGGAGACCACCTCAATACACGTAATGGAACAGAAGACCACCACAATACACCCGTAATTGGACAGAAGACCATCTCAATACACACGTAATGGAACAGAAGACCACCCCAATACACACGTCAATACACACGTAATGGAACAGAAGACCGCCTCAATACACGTAATGGAACAGAAGACCACCTCAATACACCTGTAATGGGAGAGAAGACCACCTCAATACACACGTAATGGAACAGAAAACCACCTCAATACACACGTAATGGAACAGAAAACCACCTCAATACACGTAATCGAACAGAAGACCACCTCAATACACCCGTAATTGGACAGAAGACCACCTCAATACACACGTAATGGAACAGAAGACCACCTCAATACACACGTAATGGAACAGAAGACCATCTCAATACACGTAATGGAACAGAAGACCACCTCAATACACACGTAATGGAACAGAAGACCACCTCAATACACGTAATGGGACAGAAGACCACCTCAATACACACGTGATGGAACAGAAGACCACCTCAATACACACGTGATGGAACAGAAGACCACCTCAATACACACGTGATGGAACAGAAGACCACCTCAATACACACGTGATGGAACAGAAGACCACCTCAATACACACGTAATGGGACAGAAGACCACCTCAATACACACGTAATGGAACAGAAGACCACCTCAATACACGTAATGGAACAGAAGACCACCTGAATACACCCGTAATGGGACAGAAGACCATCTCAATACACACGTAATGGAACAGAAGACCACCTCAATACACGTAATGGAACAGAAGACCACCTCAATACACCCGTAATTGGACAGAAGACCATCTCAATACACACGTAATGGAACAGAAGACCATCCCAATACACACGTAATTAAACAGGAGACCACCTCAATACACGTAATGGAACAGAAGACCACCACAATACACACGTAATTGGACAGAAGACCATCTCAATACACACGTAATGGAACAGAAGACCACCCCAATACACACGTCAATACACACGTAATGGAACAGAAGACCACCTCAATACACGTAATGGAACAGAAGACCACCTCAATACACCTGTAATGGGACAGAAGACCACCTCAATACACACGAAATGGAACAGAAAACCACCTCAATACACACGTAATGGAACAGAAAACCACCTCAATACACGTAATCGAACAGAAGACCACCTCAATACACCCGTAATTGGACAGAAGACCACCTCAATACACACGTTTTGGAACAGAAGACCACCTCAATACACACGTAATGGGAACAGAAGACCATCTCAATACACGTAATGGAACAGAAGACCACCTCAATACACACGTGATGGAACAGAAGACCACCTCAATACACACGTGATGGAACAGAAGACCACCTCAAAACACACGTGATGGAACAGAAGACCACCTCAATACACACGTGATGGAACAGAAGACCTCCTCATTACACAGGTAATGGGACAGAAGACCACCTCAATATACACGTAATGAAACAGAAGACCATCTCAATACACACGTGATGGAATAGAAGACCATCTCAATACACACGTAATGGGACAGAAGGCCACCTCAATACACACGTAATGGAACAAAGAACCATCTCAATACACACGTGATGGGACAGAAGACCACCTCAATACACACGTAATGGAACAGAAGACCACCTCAATACACACGTGATGAAACAGAAGACCACCTCAATACACACGTGATGGAACAGAAGACCACCTCAATACACACGTAATGGGACAGAAGACCACCTCAATACACACGTAATGGAACAGAAGACCACCTCAATACACACGTGATGGAATAGAAGACAATCTCAATACACACGTAATGGGACAGAAGGCCACCTCAATGCACACGTAATGGAACAAAGAACCATCTCAATACACACGTGATGGGACGGAAGACCACCTCAATACACACGTAATGTAACAGAAGACCACCTCAATACACACGTGATGGAACAAAAGACCACCTCAATACACACGTAATGGGACAGAAGACCACCTCAATACACACGTAATGGGACAGAAGACCAACTCAATACACACGTAATGGGTCGGAAGACCACCTCAGTACACAAGTAATGGGTCAGAAGACCACCTCAATACACACGTTATGGGAAAGAACGCCCATCTCAATACACACGTGATAGGACAGACGACCACCTCAATACACACGTTATGGGTCAAACGACCACCTCAGTACACAAATATTGGGTCAGAAGACCACCTCAATACACACGTAATGGGTCAGAAGACCACCTCAATACACACGTAATGGGTCGGAAGACCACCTCAGTACACAAGTAATGGATCAGAAGACCACCTCGATACACACATAATGGGTCAGAAGACCAACATCAATACACGCGTCATGGGACGGCAGACCACCTCAATACACACGTATTGGGACAGTAGACCACCTCATTACGCACGTAATGGGACGGCAGACCACCTCAATACACACGTGATGGAACAGAAGACCACCTCAATACACACGTAATGGAACAGGAGTCTACCTCAATACACGTAATGGAACAGAAGACCACCTCAATACACCCGTAATGGGTCAGAAGACCACCTCAATACACGTAATCGAACAGAAGACCACCTCAATACACCCGTAATTGGACAGAAGAACATCTCAATACACACGTAATGGAACAGAAGACCACCCCAATACACACGTAATGGAACAGAAGACCACCTCAATACACGTAATGGGACAGAATACCACCTCAATACACCTGTAATGGGACAGAAGACCACCTCAATACACACGTAATGGAACAGAAGACCACCTCAATACACACGTAATGGAACAGAAAACCACCTCAATACACGTAATCGAACAGAAGACCACCTCAATACACCCGTAATTGGACAGGAGACCACCTAAATACACACGTAATGGAACAGAAGACCACCTCAATACATACGTAATGGAACAGAAAACCACCTCAATACACGTAATGGAAAAGAAGACCACCTCAATACACACGTAATGGAACAGAAGACCACCTCAATACACGTAATGGGACAGAAGACCACCTCAATACACACGTGATGGAACAGAAGACCACCTCAATACACACGTGATGGAACAGAAGACCAACTCAATACACGCGTGATGGACAGAAGACCACTTCAATACACACGTGATGGAACAGAAGACCAACTCATTACACACGTAATGGGGACAGAAGACCAACTCAATATACACGTAATGAAACAGAAGACCATCTCAATACACACGTGATGGAATAGAAAGACCATCTCAATACACACGTAATGGGACAGAAAGGCCACCTCAATACACACGTAATGGAACAAAGAACCATCTCAATACACACGTGATGGGACAGAAGACCAACTCAATACACACGTAATGGAACAGAAGACCACCTCAATACACACGTGATGAAACAGAAGACCACCTCAATACACACGTAATGGGACAGAAGACCACCTCAATACACACGTAATGGGACAGAAGACCACCTCAATACATGTACACACGTTATGGGAAAGATCGCCCATCTCAATACACACGTGATGGGACATACGACCACCTCAATACACACGTAATGGGTCGGAAGACCACCTCAGTACACAAGTAATGAAACAGAAGACCACCTCAATACACACGTAATGGGACAGAAGACCACCTCAATACACACGTGATGGGACAGAAGACCACCTCAATACACACGTAATAGAACAGAAGACCACCTCAATACACACGTGATGAAACAGAAGACCACCTCAATACACACGTAATGGGACAGAAGACCACCTCAATACACACGTAATGGGACAGAAGACCACCTCAATACATGTACACACGTTATGGGAAAGAACGCCCATCTCAATACACACGTGATGGGACAGACGACCACCTCAATACACACGTAATGGGTCAAACGACCACCTCAGTACACAAGTATTGGGTCAGAAGACCACCTCAATACACACGTAATGGGTCAGAAGACCACCTCAATACACACGTAATGGGTCGGAAGTCCACCTCAGTACACAAGTAATGAAACAGAAGACCACCCCAATACACACGTAATGGGACAGAAGACCACCTCAATACACACGTAATGGGACAGAAGACCACCTCAATACAAACGTAATGGAACAAAGGACCACCTCAATACACGTAATGGAACAGAAGACCACCTCAATACACCCGTAATGGGACAGAAGACCACCTCAATACACACGTAATGGAACAGAAGACCACCTCAATACACACGTAATGAAACAGAAGACCACTTAAATACACACATAATGGGACAGTAGACCACCTCAAAACACACGTAATGAGACAGTAGACCACCTCAATACACACGTAATTGTACAGAAGACCACCTCAATACACACGTAATGGGACAGAAGACCACCTCAATACACACGTAATGGAACAGAAGACCACCGCAATACACACGTGATGGAATAGAAGACCATCTCAATACACACGCAATGGGACAGAAGACCACCTCAATACACACGTAATGGAACAGAAGACCACCTCAATACACACGTAATGGAACAGAAGACCACCTCAATACACGTAATGGAACAGAAGACCACCTCAATACACCCGTAATGGGACAGAAGACCACCTCAATACACACGTAATGGGACAGAAGACCACCTCAATGCACACGTAATGGAACAGAAGACCACCGCAATACACACGTGATGGAATAGAAGACCATCTCAATACACACGCAATGGGACAGAAGACCACCTCAATACACACGTAATGGAACAGAAGACCACCTCAATACACCCGTAATGGGACAAAAGACCACCTCAATACACGTAATCGAACAGAAGACCACCTCAATACACCCGTAATGGGACAGGAGACCACCTCAATACACGTAATGGAACAGAAGACCACCTCAATACACCCGTAATTGGACAGAAGACCATCTCAATACACACGTAATGGAAGAGAAGACCACCCCAATACACACGTAATGGAACAGAAGACCATCCCAATACACACGTAATGGAACAGGAGTCCACCTCAATACACGTAATGGAACAGAAGACCACCTCAATACACCCGTAATGGGACAGAAGACCACCTCAATACACGTAATCGAACAGAACACCACCTCAATACACCCGTAATTGGACAGAAGAGCATCTCAACACACACGTAATGGAACAGAAGACCACCCCAATACACACGTAATGGAACAGAAGACCACCTCAATACACGTAATGGGACAGAAGACCACCTCAATACACCTGTAATGGGACAGAAGACCACCTCAATACACACGTAATGGAACAGAAGACCACCTCAATACACACGTAATGGAACAGAAAACCACCTCAATACACGTAATCAAACAGAAGACCACCTCAATACACCCGTAATTGGACAGGAGACCACCTAATACACACGTAATGGAACAGAAGACCACCTCAATACACACGTAATGGAACAGAAAACCCACCTCAATACACGTAATGGAACAGAAGACCACCTCCAATACACACGTAATGGAAACAGAAAGACCACCTCAATACACGTAATGGGACAGAAGACCACCTCAATACACACGTGATGGAACAGAAGACCACCTCAAATACACACGTGATGGAACAGAAGACCACCTCAAAACACACGTGATGGAACAGAAAGACCACCTCAATACACACGTGATGGAACAGAAGACCACCTCAATACGCACGTAATGGGACAGAAGACCACCTCAATACACACGTAATGGAACAGAAGACCACCTCAATACACACGTAATGGAACAGAAGACCACCTCAATACACACGTAATGGAACAGAAGACCACCTCAATACACGTAATGGAACAGAAGACCACCTCAATACACCCGTAATGGGACAGAAGACAACCTCAATACACGTAATGGAACAGAAGACCACCCCAATACACACGTAATGGAACAGAAGACCACCTCAATATACGTAATGGAACAGAAGACCGCCTCAATACACCCGTAATGGGACAGAAGACCATCTCAATACACACGTAATGGAACAGAAGACCACCTCAATACACGTAATGGAACAGAAGACCACCTCAATACACCCGTAATTGGAAAGAAGACCACCTCAATACACGTAATCGAACAGAAGACTACCTCAATACACCCGTAATTGGACAGAAGACCATCTCAATACACACGTAATGGAACAGAAGACCACCTCAATACGCACGTAAAAAGGACAGAAGACCACCTCAATACACACGTAATGGAACAGAAAACCACCTCAATACACGTAATCGAACAGAAGACCACCACAATACACCCGTAATTGGACAGGAGACCACCTAAATACACACGTAATGGAACAGAAGACCACCTCAATACACACGTAATGGAACAGAAAACCACTTCAATACACGTAATGGAACAGAAGACAATCTCAATACACACGTAATGGAACAGAAGACCACCTCAATACACGTAATGGGACAGAAGACCACCTCAATACACACGTGATGGAACAGAAGACCACCTCAATACACACGTGATGGAACAGAAGACCACCTCATTACACACGTAATGGGACAGAAGACCACCTCAATATACACGTAATGAAACAGAAGACCATCTCAATACACACGTGATGGAATAGAAAACCATCTCAATACACACGTAATGGAACAGAAGACCACTTAAATACACACATAATGGGACAGTAGACCACCTCAATACACACGTAATGGGACAGTAGACCACCTCAATACACACGTAATTGTACAGAAGACCACCTCAATACACACGTAATGGGACAGAAGACCACCTCAATACACACGTAATGGAACAGAAGATCACCGCAATACACACGTGATGGAATAGAAGACCATCTCAATACACACGCAATGGGACAGAAGACCACCTCAATACACACATAATGGAACAGAAGACCACCTCAATACACACGTAATGGAACAGAACACCACCTCAATACACCCGTAATGCGACAGAAGACCACATCAATACACACGTAATGGAACAGAAGATCACCGCAATACACACGTGATGGAATAGAAGACCATCTCAATACACACGCAATGGGACAGAAGACCACCTCAATACACACATAATGGAACAGAAGACCACCTCAATACACACGTAATGGAACAGAAGACCACCTCAATACACCCGTAATGCGACAGAAGACCACCTCAATACACACGTAATGGAACGTAAGACCACCTCAATACACGTGATGGAACAGAAGACCACCTCAATACACACGTAATGAAACAGAAGACCACTTAAATACACACATAATGGGACAGTAGACCACCTCAATACACACGTAATGGGACAGTCGACCACCTCAATACACACGTAATTGTACAGAAGACCACCTCAATACACACGTAATGGGACAGAAGACCACCTCAATACATACGTAATGGAACAGAAGACCACCGCAATACACACGTGATGGAATAGAAGACCATCTCAATACACACGCAATGGGACAGAAGACCACCTCAATACACACGTAATGGAACAGAAGACCACCTCAATACACACGTAATGGAACAGAAGATCACCTCAATGCACGTAATGGAACAGAAGACCACCTCAATACACCCGTAATGGGACAGAAGACCACCTCAATACACGTAATCGAACAGAAGACCACCTCAATACACCCGTAATTGGACAGAAGACCATCTCAATACACACGTAATGGAAGAGAAGATCACCCCAATACACACGTAATGGAACAGAAGACCACCCCAATACACACGTAATGGAACAGGAGTCCACCTCAATACACGTAATGGAACAGAAGACCACCTCAATACACCCGTAATGGGACAGAAGACCACCTCAATACACGTAATCGAACAGAAGACCACCTCAATACACCCGTAATTGGACAGAAGACCATCTCAATACACACGTAATGGAACAGAAGACCACCCCAATACACACGTAATGGAACAGAAGACCACCTCAATACACGTAATGGGACAGACGACCACCTCAATACACCTGTAATGGGACAGAAGACCACCTCAATACACACGTAATGGAACAGAAGACCACCCCAATACACACGTAATGGAACAGAAGACCACCTCAATACACGTAATGGAACAGAAGTCCACCTCAATACACCCGTAATTGGACAGAAGACCACCTCAATACACGTAATCGAACAGAAGACCACCTCAATACACCCGTAATTGGACAGAAGACCATCTCAATACACACGTAATGGAACAGAAGACCATCCCAATACACACGTAATGGAACAGGAGACCACCTCAATACACGTAATGGAACAGAAGACCACCTCAATACACCCGTAATTGGACAGAAGACCATCTCAATACACACGTAATGGAACAGAAGACCACCCCAATACACACGTCAATACACACGTAATGGAACAGAAGACCACCTCAATACACGTAATGGAACAGAAGACCACCTCAATACACCTGTAATGGGACAGAAGACCACCTCAATACACACGTAATGGAACAGAGAACCACCTCAATACACACGTATTGGAACAGAAAACCACCTCAATACACGTAATCGAACAGAAGACCACCTCAATACACCCGTAATTGGACAGAAGACCACCTCAATACACACGTAATGGAACAGAAGACCACCTCAATACACACGTAATGGAACAGAAGACCATCTCAATACACGTAATGGAACAGAAGACCACCTCAATACACACGTAATGGACAGAAGACCACCTCAATACACGTAATCGAACAGAAGACCACCTCAATACACCCGTAATGGGGACAGAAGACCACCTCATTTACACACGTAATGGAACAGAAGACCACCTCAATACACACGTAATGAAACAGAAGACCACTTAAATACACACATAATGGGACAGTAGACCACCTCAATACACACGTAATGAGACAGTAGACCACCTCAATACACACGTAATTGTTCAGAAGACCACCTCAATACACACGTAATGGGACAGAAGACCACCTCAATACACACGTAATGGAACAGAAGACCACCGCAATACACACGTGATGGAATAGAAGACCATCTCAATACACACGCAATGGGACAGAAGACCACCTCAATACACACGTAATGGAACAGAAGACCACCTCAATACACACGTAATGGAACAGAAGACCACCTCAATACACGTAATGGAACAGAAGACCACCTCAATACACCCGTAATGGGACAAAAGACCACCTCAATACACGTAATCGAACAGAAGACCACCTCAATACACCCGTAATGGGACAGAAGACCACCTCAATACACGTAATGGAACAGAAGACCACCTCAATACACCCGTAATTGGACAGAAGACCATCTCAATACACACGTAATGGAAGAGAAGACCACCCCAATACACACGTAATGGAACAGAAGACCACCCCAATACACACGTAATGGAACAGGAGTCTACCTCAATACACGTAATGGAACAGAAGACCACCTCAATACACCCGTAATGGGTCAGAAGACCACCTCAATACACGTAATCGAACAGAAGACCACCTCAATACACCCGTAATTGGACAGAAGAACATCTCAATACACACGTAATGGAACAGAAGACCACCCCAATACACACGTAATGGAACAGAAGACCACCTCAATACACGTAATGGGACAGAATACCACCTCAATACACCTGTAATGGGACAGAAGACCACCTCAATACACACGTAATGGAACAGAAGACCACCTCAATACACACGTAATGGAACAGAAAACCACCTCAATACACGTAATCGAACAGAAGACCACCTCAATACACCCGTAATTGGACAGGAGACCACTTAAATACACACGTAATGGAACAGAAGACCACCTCAATACACAAGTAATGGAACAGAAAACCACCTCAATACATGTAATGGAAAAGAAGACCACCTCAATACACACGTAATGGAACAGAAGACCACCTCAATACACGTAATGGGACAGAAGACCACCTCAATACACACGTGATGGAACAAAAGACCACCTCAATACACCTGTAATGGGACAGAAGACCACCTCAATACACACGTGATGGAATAGAAGACCATCTCAATACACACGTAATGGGACAGAAGGCCACCTCAATACACACGTAATGGAACAAAGAACCATCTCAATACACACGTGATGGGACAGAAGACCAACTCAATACACACGTAATGGAACAGAAGACCACCTCAATACACACGTGATGAAACAGAAGACCACCTCAATACACACGTAATGGGACAGAAGACCACCTCAATACACACGTAATGGGACAGAAGACCACCTCAATACATGTACACACGTTATGGGAAAGATCGCCCATCTCAATACACACGTGATGGGACATACGACCACCTCAATACACACGTAATGGGTCGGAAGACCACCTCAGTACACAAGTAATGAAACAGAAGACCACCTCAATACACACGTAATGGGACAGAAGACCACCTCAATACACACGTGATGGGACAGAAGACCACCTCAATACACACGTAATAGAACAGAAGACCACCTCAATACACACGTGATGAAACAGAAGACCACCTCAATACACACGTAATGGGACAGAAGACCACCTCAATACACACGTAATGGGACAGAAGACCACCTCAATACATGTACACACGTTATGGGAAAGAACGCCCATCTCAATACACACGTAATGGGTCAGAAGACCACGTCAATACACACGTAATGGGTCGGAAGACCACCTCAGTACACAAGTAATAGATCAGAAGACCACCTCGATACACACATAATGGGTCAGAAGACCAACATCAATACACGCGTCATGGGACGGCAGACCACCTCAATACACACGTATTGGGACAGTAGACCACCTCATTACGCACGTAATGGGACGGCAGACCACCTCAATACACACGTAATGGAACAGAAGACCACCCCAATACACACGTAATGGAACAGAAGACCACCTCAATACACGTAATGGGACAGAAGACCACCTCAATACACCTGTAATGGGACAGAAGACCACCTCAATACACACGTAATGGAACAGAAGACCACCTCAGTACACACGTAATGGAACAGAAAACCACCTCAATACACGTAATGGAACAGAAGACCACCTCAATACACACGTAATGGAACAGAAGACCACCTCAATACACGTAATGGGACAGAAGACCACCTCAATACACACGTGATGGAACAGAAGACCACCTCAATACACACGTGATGGAACAGAAGACCACCTCAATACACACGTGATGGAACAGAAGAACACCTCAATACACACGTGATGGAACAGAAGACCACCTCAATACACACGTAATGGGACAGAAGACCACCTCAATACACACGTAATGGAACAGAAGACCACCTCAATACACACGTAATGGAACAGAAGACCACCTCAATACACACGTAATGGAACAGAAGACCACCTCAATACACCCGTAATGGAAATGAAAACCACCTCAATACACCCGTAATGGGACAGAAGACAACCTCAATACACGTAATGGAACAGAAGACCACCCCAATACACACGTAATGGAACAGAAGACCACCTCAATACACGTAATGGAACAGAAGACCACCTCAATACGCACGTAATGGGACAGAAGACCATCTCAATACACACGTAATGGAACAGAAGAGCACCTCAATACACACGTAATGGAACAGAAGACCACCTCAATACACACGTAATGGAACAGAAGACCACCTCAATACACGTAATGGAACAGAAGACCACCTCAATACACCCGTAATGGGACAGAAGACAACCTCAATACACGTAATGGAACAGAAGACCACCTCAATACACACGTGATGGAACAGAAGACCACCTCAATACACACGTGATGGAACAGAAGACCACCTCAATACGCACGTAATGGGACAGAAGACCATCTCAATACACACGTAATGGAACAGAAGACCACCTCAATACACGTAATGGAACAGAAGACCACCTCAATACACCCGTAATTGGAAAGAAGACCACCTCAATACACGTAATCGAACAGAAGACTACCTCAATACACCCGTAATTGGACAGAAGACCATCTCAATACACACGTAATGGAACAGAAGACCATCCCAATACACACGTAATGGAACAGGAGACCACCTCAATACACGTAATGGAACAGAAGACCACCTCAATACACCCGTAATTGGACAGAAGACCATCTCAATACACACGTAATGGAACAGAAGACCACCCCAATACACACGTCAATACACACGTAATGGAACAGAAGACCACCTCAATACACGTAATGGAACAGAAGACCACCTCAATACACCCGTAATTGGACAGAAGACCACCTCAATACACACGTAATGGAACAGAAGACCACCTCAATACACACGTAATGGAACAGAAGACCATCTCAATACACGTAATGGAACAGAAGACCACCTCAATACACACGTAATGGAACAGAAGACCACCTCAATACACGTAATGGGACAGAAGACCACCTCAATACACACGTGATGGAACAGAAGACCACCTCAATACACACGTGATGGAACAGAAGACCACCTCAATACACACGTGATGGAACAGAAGACCACCTCAATACACACGTGATGGAACAGAAGACAACCTCAATACACACGTAATGGGACAGAAGACAACCTCAATACACACGTAATGGAACAGAAGACCACCTCAATACACGTAGTGGAACAGAAGACCACCTCAATACACCCGTAATGGGACAGAAGACCACCTCAATACACGTAATCGAACAGAAGACCACCTCAATACACCCGTAATGGGACAGAAGACCACCTCAATACACACGTAATGGAACGTAAGACCACCTCAATACACGTAATGGAACAGAAGACCACCTCAATACACACGTAATGGAACAGAAGACCACTTAAATACACACATAATGGGACAGTAGACCACCTCAATACACACGTAATGGGACAGTAGACCACCTCAATACACACGTAATTGTACAGAAGACCACCTCAATACACACGTAATGGGACAGAAGACCACCTCAATACACACGTAATGGAACAGAAGATCACCGCAATACACACGTGATGGAATAGAAGACCATCTCAATACACACGCCATGGGACAGAAGACCACCTCAATACACACATAATGGAACAGAAGACCACCCTCAATACACACGTAATGGAACAGAAGACCACCTCAATACACCCGTAATGCGACCAGAAGACCACATCAATACACACGTAATGGTTCAAACGACCACTCAGTACACAAGTATGGGTCAGGAGACACCTCAATACACACGTAATGGGTCAGAAGACCACCTCAATACACACGTAATGGGTCGGAAGACCACCTCAGTACACAAGTAATGAAACAGAAGACCACCTCAATACACACGTAATGGGACAGAAGACCACCTCAATACACACGTAATGGGACAGAAGACCACCTCTATACACACGTAATGGAACAAAGGACCACCTCAATACACGTAATGGGACAGAAGACCACCTCAATACACCCGTAATGGGACAGAAGACCACCTCAATACACACGTAATGGAACGGAAGACCACCTCAATACACACGTAATGGAACAGAAGACCACTTAAATACACACATAATGGGACAGTAGACCACCTCAATACACACGTAATGGGACAGTAGACCATCTCAATACACACGTAATTGTGCAGAAGACCACCTCAATACACACGTAATGGGACAGAAGACCACCTCAATACACACGTGATGGAACAGAAGACCACCTCAATACACACGTGATGGAACAGAAGACCACCTCAATACACACGTGATGGAACAGAAGACCACCTCAATACACACGTAATGGGACAGAAGACCACCTCAATAAACACGTAATGAAACAGAAGACCATCTCAATACACACGTGATGGAATAGAAGACCATCTCAATACACACGTAATGGGACAGAAGGCCACCTCAATACACACGTAATGGAACAAAGAACCATCTCAATACACACGTGATGGGACAGAAGACCACCTCAATACACACGTAATGGAACAGAAGACCACCTCAATACACACGTGATGAAACAGAAGACCACCTCAATACACACGTAATGGGACAGAAGACCACCTCAATACACACGTAATGGGACAGAAGACCACCTCAATACATGTACACACGTTATGGGAAAGAACGCCCATCTCAATACACACGTGATGGGACAGACGACCACATCAATACACACGTAGTGGGTCAAACGACCACCTCAGTACACAAGTATTGGGTCAGGAGACCACCTCAATACACACGTAATGGGTCAGAAGACCACCTCAATACACACGTAATGGGTCGGAAGACCACCTCAGTACACAAGTAATGAAACAGAAGACCACCTCAATACACACGTAATGGGACAGAAGACCACCTCAATACACACGTAATGGGACAGAAGACCACCTCTATACACACGTAATGGAACAAAGGACCACCTCAATACACGTAATGGAACAGAAGACCACCTCAATACACCCGTAATGGGACAGAAGACCACCTCAATACACACGTAATGGAACAGAAGACCACCTCAATACACACGTAATGAAACAGAAGACCACTTAAATACACACATAATAGGACAGTAGACCACCTCAATACACACGTAATGAGACAGTAGACCACCTCAATACATACGTAATTGTACAGAAGACCACCTCAATACACACGTAATGGGACAGAAGACCACCTCAATACACACGTAATGGAACAGAAGACCACCGCAATACACACGTGATGGAATAGAAGACCATCTCAATAAACACGCGATGGGACAGAAGACCACCAAAATACACACGTAATGGAACAGAAGACCACCTCAATACACACGTAATGGAACAGAAGACCACATCAATACACGTAATGGAACAGAAGACCACCTCAATACACCCGTAATGGGACAGAAGACCACCTCAATACACGTAATCGAACAGAAGACCACCTCAACACACCCGTAATGGGACAGAAGACCACCTCAATACACACGTAATGGAACGTAAGACCACCTCAATACACGTAATGGAACAGAAGACCACCTCAATACACACGTAATGGAACAGAAGACCACTTAAATACATACATAATGGGACAGTAGACCACCTCAATACACACGTAATGGGACAGTAGACCACCTCAATACACACGTAATTGTACAGAAGACCACCTCAATACACACGTAATGGGACAGAAGACCACCTCAATACACACGTGATGGAACAGAAGACCACCTCAATACACACGTGATGGAACAGAAGACCACCTCAATACACACGTGATGGAACAGAAGACCACCTCAATACACACGTAATGGAACAGAAGACCACCTCAATACACACGTAATGGAACAGAAGACCACCGCAATACACACGTGATGGAATAGAAGACCATCTCAATACACACGTAATGGGACAGAAGACCACCTCAATACACACGTAATGGAACAGAAGACCACCTCAATACACACGTAATGGAACAGAAGACCACCTCAATACACGTAATGGAACAGAAGACCTCCTCAATACACCCGTAATGGGACAAAAGACCACCTCATTACACGTAATCGAACAGAAGACCACCTCAATACACCCGTAATGGGACAGAAGACCACCTCAATACACGTAATGGAACAGAAGACCACCTCAATACACCCGTAATTGGACAGAAGACCATCTCAATACACACGTAATGGAAGAGAAGACCACCCCAATACACACGTAATGGAACAGAAGACCACCCCAATACACACGTAATGGAACAGGAGTCCACCTCAATACACGTAATGGAACAGAAGACCACCTCAATACACCCGTAATGGGACAGAAGACCACCTCAATACACGTAATCGAACAGAAGACCACCTCAATACACCCGTAATTGGACAGAAGAACATCTCAATACACACGTAATGGAACAGAAGACCACCCCAATACACACGTAATGGAACGGAAGACCACCTCAATACACGTAATGGGACAGAAGACCACCTCAATACACCTGTAATGGGACAGAAGACCACCTCAATACACACGTAATGGAACAGAAGACCACCTCAATACACACGTAATGGAACAGAAAACCACCTCAATACACGTAATCGAACAGAAGACCACCACAATACACCCGTAATTGGACAGGAGACCACCTAAATACACACGTAATGGAACAGAAGACCACCTCAATACACACGTAATGGAACAGAAAACCACTTCAATACACGTAATGGAACAGAAGACCATCTCAATACACACGTAATGGAACAGAAGACCACCTCAATACACGTAATGGGACAGAAGACCACCTCAATACACACGTAGTGGGTCAAACGACCACCTCAGTACACAAGTATTGGGTCAGAAGACCACCTCAACACACACGTAATGGGTCAGAAGACCACCTCAATACACATGTAATGGGTCGGAAGACCACCTCAGTACACAAGTAATGAAACAGAAGACCATATCAATACACACGTAATGGGACAGAAGACCACCTCAATACACACGTAATGGGACAGAAGACCACCTCTATACACACGTAATGGAACAAAGGACCACCTCAATACACGTAATGGAACAGAAGACCACCTCAATACACCCGTAATGGGACAGAAGACCACCTCAATACACACGTAATGGAACAGAAGACCACCTCAATACACACGTAATGAAACAGAAGACCACTTAAATACACACATAATGGGACAGTAGACCACCTCAATACACACGTAATGAGACAGTAGACCACCTCAATACACACGTAATTGTACAGAAGACCACCTCAATACACACGTAATGGGACAGAAGACCACCTCAATACACACGTAATGGAACAGAAGATTACCGCAATACACACGTGATGGAATAGAAGACCATCTCAATACACACGCAATGGGACAGAAGACCACCTCAATACACACGTAATGGAACAGAAGACCACCTCAATACACACGTAATGGAACAGAAGACCACCTCAATACACGTAATGGAACAGAAGACCACCTCAATACACCCGTAATGGGACAGAAGACCACCTCAATACACGTAATCGAACAGAAGACCACCTCAATACACCCGTAATGGGACAGAAGACCACCTCAATACACGCGTAATGGAACGTAAGACCACCTCAATACACGTAATGGAACAGAAGACCACCTCAATACACACGTAATGGAACAGAAGACCACTTAAATACACACATAATGGGACAGTAGACCACCTCAATACACACGGAATGGGACAGTAGACCACCTCAATACACACGTAATTGTACAGAAGACCACCTCAATACACACGTAATGGGACAGAAGACCACCTCAATACACACGTAATGGAACAGAAGATCACCGCAATACACACGTGATGGAATAGAAGACCATCTCAATACACACGCAATGGGACAGAAGACCACCTCAATACACACGTAATGGAACAGAAGACCACCTCAATACACACATAATGGAACAGAAGATCACCTCAATACACGTAATGGAACAGAAGACCACCTCAATACACCCGTAATGGGACAGAAGACCACCTCAATACACGTAATCGAACAGAAGACCACCTCAATACACCCGTAATTGGACAGAAGACCATCTCAATACACACGTAATGGAAGAGAAGACCACCCCAATACACACGTAATGGAACAAAAGACCACCCCAATACACACGTAATGGAACAGGAGTCCACCTCAATACACGTAATGGAACAGAAGACCACATCAATACACCCGTAATGGGACAGAAGACCACCTCAATACACGTAATCGAACAGAAGACCACCTCAATACACCCGTAATTGGACAGAAGACCATCTCAATACATACGTAATGGAACAGAAGACCACCCCAATACACACGTGATGGAACAGAAGACCACCTCAATACACACGTGATGGAACAGAAGACCACCTCAATACACACGTAATGGAACAGAAGACCACCTCAATACACACGTAATGAAACAGAAGACCATCTCAATACACACGTGATGGGACAGAAGACCACCTCAATACACACGTAATGGAATAGAAGACCATCTCAATACACACGCAATGGGACAGAAGACCACCTCAATACACACGTAATGGAACAGAAGACCACCTCAATACACACGTAATGGAACAGAAGACCACCTCAATACACGTAATGGAACAGAAGACCACCTCAATACACCCGTAATTGGACAGAAGACCACCTCAATACACGTAATCGAACAGAAGACCACCTCAATACACCCGTAATGCGACAGAAGACCACCTCAATACACACGTAATGGAACGTAAGACCACCTCAATACACGTAATGGAACAGAAGACCACCTCAATACACGTAATGGGACAGTAGACCACCTCAATACACACGTAATTGTACAGAAGACCACCTCAATACACACGTAATGGGACAGAAGACCACCTCAATACACACGTCAATACACACGTAATGGAACAGAAGACCACCTCAATACACACGTAATGGAACAGAAGACCACCTCAATACACCTGTAATGGGACAGAAGACCACCTCAATACACACGTAATGGAACAGAAAACCACCTCAATACACACGTAATGGAACAGAAAACCACCTCAATACACCCGTAATCGAACAGAAGACCACCTCAATACACGCGTAATTGGACAGAAGACCACCTCAATACACACGTAATGGAACAGAAGACCACCTCAATACACACGTAATGGAACAGAAGACCATCTCAATACACGTAATGGGACAGAAGACCACCTCAATACACACGTAATGGAACAGAAGACCACCTCAATACACGTAATGGGACAGAAGACCACCTCAATACACACGTAATTGGACAGAAGACCACCTCTATACACACGTGATGGAACAGAAGACCACCTCAATACACGTAATGGGACAGAAGACCACCTCAATACACACGTAATGGAACAGAAGACCACCTCAATACACACGTGATGGAAGCAGAAGACCACCTCAATACACACGTGATGGAACAGAAGACCACCTCAATACACACGTGATGGAACAGAAGACCAGCTCAATACACACGTAATGGGACAGAAGACCACCTCAATACACACGTAATGGAACAGAAGACCACCTCAATACACGTAATGGAACAGAAGACCACCTCAATACACCCGTAATGGGACAGAAGACCATCTCAATACACACGTAATGGAACAGAAGACCACCTCAATACACGTAATGGAACAGAAGACCACCTCAATACACCCGTAATTGGACAGAAGACCATCTCAATACACACGTAATGGAACAGAAGACCATCCCAATACACACGTAATTAAACAGGAGACCACCTCAATACACGTAATGGAACAGAAGACCACCACAATACACCCGTAATTGGACAGAAGACCATCTCAATACACACGTAATGGAACAGAAGACCACCAAAATACACACGTCAATACACACGTAATGGAACAGAAGACCACCTCAATACACGTAATGGAACAGAAGACCACCTCAATACACCTGTAATGGGACAGAAGACCACCTCAATACACACGTAATGGAACAGAAAACCACCTCAATACACACGTAATGGAACAGAAAACCACCTCAATACACGTAATCGAACAGAAGACCACCTCAATACACCCGTAATTGGACAGAAGACCACCTCAATACACACGTAATGGAACAGAAGACCACCTCAATACACACGTAATGGAACAGAAGACCATCTCAATACACGTAATGGAACAGAAGACCACCTCAATACACACGTAATGGAACAGAAGACCACCTCAATACACGTAATGGGACAGAATACCACCTCAATACACACGTGATGGAACAGAAGACCACCTCAATACACACGTGATGGAACAGAATACCACCTCAATACACACGTGATGGAACAGAAGACCACCTCAATACACACGTGATGGAACAGAAGACCACCTCAATACACACGTAATGGGACAGAAGACCACCTCAATACACACGTAATGGAACAGAAGACCACCTCAATACACGTAATGGAACAGAAGACCACCTGAATACACCCGTAATGGGACAGAAGACCATCTCAATACACACGTAATGGAACAGAAGACCACCTCAATACACGTAATGGAACAGAAGACCACCTCAATACACCCGTAATTGGACAGAAGACCATCTCAATACACACGTAATGGAACAGAAGACCATCCCAATACACACGTAATTAAACAGGAGACCACCTCAATACACGTAATGGAACAGAAGACCACCACAATACACACGTAATTGGACAGAAGACCATCTCAATACTCACGTAATGGAACTGAAGACCACCCCAATACACACGTCAATACACACGTAATGGAACAGAAGACCACCTCAATACACGTAATGGAACAGAAGACCACCTCAATACACCTGTAATGGGACAGAAGACCACCTCAATACACACGAAATGGAACAGAAAACCACCTCAATACACACGTAATGGAACAGAAAACCACCTCAATACACGTAATCGAACAGAAGACCACCTCAATACACCCGTAATTGGACAGAAGACCACCTCAATACACACGTTTTGGAACAGAAGACCACCTCAATACACACGTAATGGAACAGAAGACCATCTCAATACACGTAATGGAACAGAAGACCACCTCAATACACACATGATGGAACAGAAGACCACCTCAATACACACGTGATGGAACAGATGACCACCTCAATACACACGTGATGGAACAGAAGACCACCTCAATACACACGTAATGGGACAGAAGACCACCTCAATACACACGTAATGAAACAGAAGACCATCTCAATACACACGTGATGGAATAGAAGACCATCTCAATACACACGTAATGGGACAGAAGGCCACCTCAATACACACGTAATGGAACAAAGAACCATCTCAATACACACGTGATGGGACAGAAGATCACCTCAATACACACGTAATGGAACAGAAGACCACCACAATACACACGTGATGAAACAGAAGACCATCTCAATACACACGTAATGGGACAGAAGACCACCTCAATACACACGTAATGGGATAGAAGACCACCTCAATACATGTACACACGTTATGGGAAAGAACGCCCATCTCAATACACACGTGATGGGACAGACGACCACCTCAATACACACGTAATGGGTTAAACGACCACCTCAGTACACAAGTATTGGGTCAGAAGACCACCTCAATACACACGTAATGGGTCAGAAGACCACCTCAATACACACGTAATGGGTCGGAAGACCACCTCAGTACACAAGTAATGAAACAGAAGACCACCTCAATACACACGTAATGGGACAGAAGACCACCTCAATACACACGTAATGGGACAGAAGACCACCTCAATACACACGTAATGGAACAAAGGACCACCTTAATACACGTAATGGAACAGAAGACCACCTCAATACACCCGTAATGGGACAGAAGACCACCTCAATACACACGTAATGGAACAGAAGACCACCTCAATACACACGTAATGAAACAGAAGACCACTTAAATACACACATAATGGGACAGTAGACCACCTCAATACACACGTAATGAGACAGTAGACCACCTCAATACACACGTAATTGTACAGAAGACCACCTCAATACACCCGTAATGGGACAGAAGACCACCTCAATACACGTAATCGAACAGAAGACCACCTCAATACACCCGTAATTGGACAGAAGACCATCTCAATACACTTGTAATGGAACAGAAGACCACCCCAATACACACGTAATGGAACAGAAGACCACCTCAATACACGTAATGGGACAGAAGACCACCTCAATACACCTGTAATGGGACAGAAGACCACCTCATTACACACGTAATGGAACAGAAGACCACCTCAATACACACGTAATGGAACAGAAAACCACCTCAATACACGTAATCGAACAGAAGACCACCTCAATACACCCGTAATTGGACAGGAGACCACCTAAATACACACGTAATGGAACAGAAGACCACCTCAATACACACGTAATGGAACAGAAAACCACCTCAATACACGTAATGGAACAGAAGACCACCTCAATACACACGTAATGGAACAGAAGACCACCTCAATACACGTAATGGGACAGAATACCACCTCAATACACACGTGATGGAACAGAAGACCACCTCAATACACACGTGATGGAACAGAAGACCACCTCAATACACACGTGATGGAACAGAAGACCACCTCATTACACACGTAATGGGACAGAAGACCACCTCAATACACACGTAATGAAACAGAAGACCATCTCAATACACACGTGATGGAATAGAAGACCATCTCAATACACACGTAATGGAACAGAAGGCCACCTCAATACACACGTAATGGAACAAAGAACCATCTCAATACACACGTGATGGGACAGAAGACCACCTCAATACACACGTAATGGAACAGAAGACCACCTCAATACACACGTGATGAAACAGAAGACCACCTCAATACACACGTGATGGAACAGAAGACCACCTCAATACACACGTAATGGAACAGAAGACCACCTCAATACACACGTGATGAAACAGAAGACCACCTCAATACACACGTGATGGAACAGAAGACCACCTCAATACACACGTAATGGGACAGAAGACCACCTCAATACACACGTAATGGAACAGAAAACCACCTCAATACACGTAATGGAACAGAAGACCACCTCGATACACACATAATGGGTCAGAAGACCAACATCAATACACACGTCATGGGACGGCAGACCACCTCAATACACACGTATTGGGACAATAGACCACCTCATTACGCACGTAATGGGATGGCAGACCACCTCAATACACACGTGATGGAACAGAAGACCACCTCAATACACACGTGATGGAACAGAAGACCACCTCAATACACACGTAATGGGACAGAAAGACCACCTCAATACACACGTAATGGAACAGAAGACCACCTCAATACACACGTGATGGAATAGAAGACAATCTCAATACACACGTAATGGGACAGAAGGCCACCTCAATGCACACGTAATGGAACAAAGAACCATCTCAATACACACGTGATGGGACAGAAGACCACCTCAATACACACGTAATGGAACAGAAGACCACCTCAATACACACGTGATGGAACAAAAGACCACCTCAATACACACGTAAAGGACAGAAGACAACCTCAATACACACGTAATGAAACAGAAGACCATCTCAATACACACGTGATGGAATAGAAGACCATCTCAATACACACGTAATGGGACAGAAGGCCACCTCAATACACACGTAATGGAACAAAGAACCATCTCAATACACACGTGATGGGAGAGAAGACCACCTCAATACACACGTAATAGAACAGAAGACCACCTCAATACACACGTGATGAAACAGAAGACCACCTCAATACACACGTAATGGGACAGAAGACCACCTCAATACACACGTAATGGGACAGAAGACCACCTCAATACATGTACACACGTTATGGGAAAGAACGCCCATCTCAATACACACGTGATGGGACAGACGACCACCTCAATACACACGTAATGGGTCAAACGACCACCTCAGTACACAAGTATTGGGTCAGAAGACCACCTCAATACACACGTAATGGGTCAGAATACCACCTCAATACACACGTAATGGGTCGGAAGTCCACCTCAGTACACAAGTAATGAAACAGAAGACCACCCCAATACACACGTAATGGGACAGAAGACCACCTCATACACACGTAATGAACAGAAGACCACCTCAATACACATGTAATGGAACAGAAAGACCACCTCAATACACCCGTAATGTGACAGAAGACCACCTCAATACACACGTAATGGAATGTAAGACCACCTCAATACACGTAATGGAACAGAAGACCACCTCAATACACACGTAATGAAACAGAAGACCACCTCAATACACACGTAATGGAACAGAAGACCACTTAAATACACACATAATGGGACAGTAGACCACCTCAATACACACGTAATGGGACAGTAGACCACCTCAATACACACGTAATTGTACAGAAGACCACCTCAATACACACGTAATGGGACAGAAGACCACCTCAATACACACGTGATGGAACAGAAGACCACCTCAATACACACGTGATGGAACAGAAGACCACCTCAATACACACGTGATGGAACAGAAGACCACCTCAATACACACGTAATGGGACAGAAGACTACCTCAATACACACGTAATTGTACAGAAGACCACCTCAATACACACGTAATGGGACAGAAGACCACCTCAATACACACGTAATGGAACAGAAGATCACCGCAATACACACGTGATGGAATAGAACACCATCTCAATACACACGCAATGGGACAGAAGACCACCTCAATACACATGTAATGGGACAGAAGACCACCTCAATACACAGGTAATGGAACAGAAGACCACCGCAATACACACGTGATGGAATAGAAGACCATCTCAATACACACGAGATGGGACAGATGACCACCAAAATACACAGGTAAAGGAACAGAAGACCACCTCAATACACAGGTAATGGAACAGAAGACCACCTCAATACACGTAATGGAACAGAAGACCACCTCAATACACCCGTAATGGGACAGAAGACCACCTCAATACACGTAATCGAACAGAAGACCACCTCAACACACCCGTAATGGGACAGAAGACCACCTCAATACACACGTAATGGAACGTAAGACCACCTCAATACACGTAATGGAACAGAAGACCACCTCAATACACACGTAATGGAACAGAAGACCACTTAAATACACACATAATGGGACAGTAGACCACCTCAATACACACGTAATGGGACAGTAGACCACCTCAATACACACGTAATTGTACAGAAGACCACCTCAATACACACGTAATGGGACAGAAGACCACCTCAATACACACGTGATGGAACAGAAGACCACCTCAATACACACGTGATGGAACAGAAGACCACCTCAATACACGTAATCGAACAGAAGACCACCTCAATACACCCGTAATTAGACAGAAGATCATCTCAATACACACGTAATGGAACAGAAGACCATCCCAATACACACGTAATGGAACAGAAGACCACCCCAATACACACGTCAATACAAACGTAATGGAACAGAAGACCACCTCAATACACGTAATGGAACAGAAGACCACCTCAATACAGCTGTAATGGGACAGAAGACCACCTTAATACACACGTAATGGAACAGAAAACCACCTCAATACACACGTAATGGAACAGAAAACCATCTCAATACACGTAATCGAACAGAAGACCACCTCAATACACCCGTAATTGGACAGAAGACCACCTCAATACACACGTAATGGAACAGAAGACCACCTCAATACACACGTAATGGAACAGAAGACCATCTCAATACACGTAATGGAACAGAAGACCACCTCAATACACACGTAATGGAAGAGAAGACCACCTCAATACACGTAATGGGACAGAAGACCACCTCAATACACGTAATGGAACAGAAGACCACCTCAATACACACGTAATTGTACAGAAGACCACCTCAATACACGTAATGGGACAGAAGACCAACTCAATACATACGTGATGGAACAGAAGACCACCTCAATACACACGTGATGGAATAGAAGACCATCTCAATACACACGTGATGGGACAGAAGACAACCTCAATACACACGTAATGGAACAGAAGATCACCTCAATACACACGTAATGGAACAGAAGACCACCTCAATACACACGTAATGGAACAAAGAACCATCTCAATACACACGTGATGGGACAGAAGACCACCTCAATACACACGTAATGGAACAGAAGACCACCTCAATACACACGTAATGGAACAGAAGACCACTTAAATACACACGTAATGGGACAGAAGACCACCTCAATACACACGTAATGGGACAGAAGACCACCTCTATACACACGTAATGGAACAAAGGACCACCTCAATACACGTAATGGAACAGAAGACCACCTCAATACACCCGTAATGGGACAGAAGACCACCTCAATACACACGTAATGGAACAGAAGACCACCTCAATACACACGTAATGAAACAGAAGACCACTTAAATACACACATAATAGGACAGTAGACCACCTCAATACACACGTAATGAGACAGTAGACCACCTCAATACATACGTAATTGTACAGAAGACCACCTCAATACACACGTAATGGGACAGAAGACCACCTCAATACACACGTAATGGAACAGAAGACCACCGCAATACACACGTGATGGAATAGAAGACCATCTCAATACACACGCGATGGGACAGAAGACCACCAAAATACACACGTAATGGAACAGAAGACCACCTCAATACACACGTAATGGAACAGAAGACCACCTCAATACACGTAATGGAACAGAAGACCACCTCAATACACCCGTAATGGGACAGAAGACCACCTCAATACACGTAATCGAACAGAAGACCACCTCAACACACCCGTAATGGGGACAGAAGACCACCTCAATACACACGTAATGGAACGTAAGACCACCTCAATACACGTAATGGAACAGAAGACCACCTCAATACACACGTAATGGAACAGAAGACCACTTAAATACATACATAATGGGACAGTAGACCACCTCAATACACACGTAATGGGACAGTAGACCACCTCAATACACACGTAATTGTACAGAAGACCACCTCAATACACACGTAATGGGACAGAAGACCACCTCAATACACACGTGATGGAACAGAAGACCACCTCAATACACACGTGATGGAACAGAAGACCACCTCAATACACACGTGATGGAACAGAAGACCACCTCAATACACACGTAATGGGACAGAAGACCACCTCAATACACACGTAATGGAACAGAAGACCACCTCAATACACACGTAATGGAACAGAAGACCACCTCAATACACACGTAATGGAACAGAAGACCACCTCAATACACGTAATGGAACAGAAGACCACCTCAATACACCCGTAATGGGACAGAGGACAACCTCAATACACGTAATGGAACAGAAGACCACCCCAATACACACGTAATGGAACAGAAGACCACCTCAATACACGTAATGGAACAGAAGACCACCTCAATACACCCGTAATGGGACAGAAGACCATCTCAATACGCACGTAATGGAACAGAAGACCACCTCAATACACGTAATGGAACAGAAGACCACCTCAATACACCCGGAATTGGACAGAAGACCACCTCAATACACGTATTCAAACAGAAGACCACCTCAATACACCCGTAATTAGACAGAAGACCATCTCAATACACACGTAATGGAACAGAAGACCATCCCAATACACACGTAATGGAACAGAAGACCACCCCAATACACACGTCAATACAAACGTAATGGAACAGAAGACCACCTCAATACACGTAATGGAACAGAAGACCACCTCAATACAGCTGTAATGGGACAGAAGACCACCTTAATACACACGTAATGGAACAGAAAACCACCTCAATACACACGTAATGGAACAGAAAACCATCTCAATACACGTAATCGAACAGAAGACCACCTCAATACACCCGTAATTAGACAGAAGACCACCTCAATACACACGTAATGGAACAGAAGACCACCTCAATACACACGTAATGGAACAGAAGACCATCTCAATACACGTAATGGAACAGAAGACCACCTCAATACACACGTAATGGAACAGAAGACCACCTCAATACACGTAATGGGACAGAAGACCACCTCAATACACGTAATGGAACAGAAGACCACCTCAATACACACGTAATTGAACAGAAGACCACCTCAATACACGTAATGGGACAGAAGACCAACTCAATACACACGTGATGGAACAGAAGACCACCTCAATACACACGTGATGGAACAGAAGACCACCTCAATACACACGTAATGGGACAGAAGACCACCTCAATACACACGTAATGGAACAAAGAACCATCTCAATACACACGTGATGGGACAGAAGACCACCTCAATACACACATAATGGAACAGAAGACCACCTCAATACACACGTAATGGAACAGAAGACCACTTAAATACACACGTAATGGGACAGAAGACCACCTCAATACACACGTAATGGGACAGAAGACCACCTCTATACACACGTAATGGAACAAAGGACCACCTCAATACACGTAATGGAACAGAAGACCACCTCAATACACCCGTAATGGGACAGAAGACCACCTCAATACACACGTAATGGGACAGAAGACCACCTCAATACATGTACACACGTTATGGGAAAGAACGCCCATCTCAATACACACGTGATGGGACAGACGACCACCTCAATACACACGTAATGGGTCAAACGACCACCTCAGTACACAAGTATTGGGTCAGAAGACCACCTAAACACGTAATGGGTCAGAAGACCACCTCAATACACACGTAATGGGTCGGAAGACCACCTCAGTACACAAGTAATGAAACAGAAGACCACCTCAATACACACGTAATGGGACAGAAGACCACCTCAATACACACGTAATGGGACAGAAGACCACCTCAATACACACGTAATGGAACAAAGGACCACCTCAATACACGTAATGGAACAGAAAACCACCTCAATACACCCGTAATGGGACAGAAGACCACCTCAATACACACGTAATGGAACAGAAGACCACCTCAATACACACGTAATGGAACAGAAGACCACCTCAATACACGTAATGGAACAGAAGACCACCTCGATACACACATAATGGGTCAGAAGACCAACATCAATACACACGTCATGGGACGGCAGACCACCTCAATACACACGTATTGGGACAATAGACCACCTCATTACGCACGTAATGGGATGGCAGACCACCTCAATACACACGTGATGGAACAGAAGACCACCTCAATACACACGTGATGGAAAAGAAGACCACCTCAATACACACGTAATGGGACAGAAGACCACCTCAATACACACGTAATGGAACAGAAGACCACCTCAATACACACGTGATGGAATAGAAGACCATCTCAATACACACGTAATGGGACAGAAGGCCACCTCAATAAACACGTAATGGAACAAAGAACCATCTCAATACACACGTGATGGGACAGAAGACCACCTCAGTACACAAGTAATGAAACAGAAGACCACCTCAATACACACGTAATGGGACAGAAGACCACCTCAATACACACGTAATGGGACAGAAGACCACCTCAATACACACGTAATGGAACAAAGGACCACCTCAATACACGTAATGGAACAGAAAACCACCTCAATACACCCGTAATGGGACAGAAGACCACCTCAATACACACGTAATGGAACAGAAGACCACCTCAATACACACGTAATGGAACAGAAGACCACCTCAATACACGTAATGGAACAGAAGACCACCTCGATACACACATAATGGGTCAGAAGACCAACATCAATACACACGTCATGGGACGGCAGACCACCTCAATACACACGTATTGGGACAATAGACCACCTCATTACGCACGTAATGGGATGGCAGACCACCTCAATACACACGTGATGGAACAGAAGACCACCTCAATACACACGTGATGGAAAAGAAGACCACCTCAATACACACGTAATGGGACAGAAGACCACCTCAATACACACGTAATGGAACAGAAGACCACCTCAATACACACGTGATGGAATAGAAGACCATCTCAATACACACGTAATGGGACAGAAGGCCACCTCAATAAACACGTAATGGAACAAAGAACCATCTCAATACACACGTGATGGGACAGAAGACCACCTCAATACACACGTAATGGAACAGAAGACCACCTCAATACACCTGTAATGGGACAGAAGACCACCTTAATACACACGTAATGGAACAGAAAACCACCTCAATACACACGTAATGGAACAGAAAACCACCTCAATACACGTAATCGAACAGAAGACCACCTCAATACACACGTAATGGAACAGAAGACCATCTCAATACACGTAATGGAACAGAAGACCACCTCAATACACACGAAATGGAACAGAAGACCACCTCAATACACGTAATGGGACAGAAGACCACCTCAATACACACGTGATGGAACAGAAGACCACCTCAATACACACGTGATGGAATAGAAGACCACCTCAATACACACGTGATGGAACAGAAGACCACCTCAATACACACGTGATGGAACAGAAGACCACCTCAATACACACGTAATGGGACAGAAGACAACCTCAATACACACGTAATGAAACAGAAGACCATCTCAATACTCACGTGATGGTATAGAAGACCATCTCAATACACACGTAATGGGACAGAAGGCCACCTCAATACACACGTAATGGAACAAAGAACCATCTCAATACACACGTGATGGGACAGAAGACCACCTCAATACACACGTAATGGAACAGAAGACCACTTCAATACACACGTGATGAAACAGAAGACCATCTCAATACACACGTAATGGGACAGAAGACCACCTCAATACACACGTAATGGGATAGAAGACCACCTCAATACATGTACACACGTTATGGGAAAGAACGCCCATCTCAATACACACGTGATGGGACAGACGACCACCTCAATACACACGTAATGGGTTAAACGACCACCTCAGTACACAAGTATTGGGTCAGAAGACCACCTCAATACACACGTAATGGGTCAGAAGACCACCTCAATACACACGTAATGGGTCGGAAGACCACCTCAGTACACAAGTAATGAAACAGAAGACCACCTCAATACACACGTAATGGGACAGAAGACCACCTCAATACACACGTAATGGGACAGAAGACCACCTCAATACACACGTAATGGAACAAAGGACCACCTTAATACACGTAATGGAACAGAAGACCACCTCAATACACCCGTAATGGGACAGAAGACCACCTCAATACACACGTAATGGAACAGAAGACCACCTCAATACACACGTAATGAAACAGAAGACCACTTAAATACACACATAATGGGACAGTAGACCACCTCAATAAACACGTAATGAGACAGTAGACCACCTCAATACACACGTAATTGTACAGAAGACCACCTCAATACACCCGTAATGGGACAGAAGACCACCTCAATACACGTAATCGAACAGAAGACCACCTCAATACACCCGTAATTGGACAGAAGACCATCTCAATACACGTAATGGGACAGAAGACCACCTCAATACACCTGTAATGGGACAGAAGACCACCTCATTACACACGTAATGGAACAGAAGACCACCTCAATACACACGTAATGGAACAGAAAACCACCTCAATACACGTAATCGAACAGAAGACCACCTCAATACACCCGTAATTGGACAGGAGACCACCTAAATACACACGTAATGGAACAGAAGACCACCTCAATACACACGTAATGGAACAGAAAACCACCTCAATACACGTAATGGAACAGAAGACCACCTCAATACACACGTAATGGAACAGAAGACCACCTCAATACACGTAATGGGACAGAATACCACCTCAATACACACGTGATGGAACAGAAGACCACCTCAATACACACGTGATGGAACAGAAGACCACCTCAATACACACGTGATGGAACAGAAGACCACCTCATTACACACGTAATGGGACAGAAGACCACCTCAATACACACGTAATGAAACAGAAGACCATCTCAATACACACGTGATGGAATAGAAGACCATCTCAATACACACGTAATGGGACAGAAGGCCACCTCAATACACACGTAATGGAACAAAGAACCATCTCAATACACACGTGATGGGACAGAAGACCATCTCAATACACACGTAATGGAACAGAAGACCACCTCAATACACACGTGATGAAACAGAAGACCACCTCAATACACACGTAATGGGACAGAAGACCACCTCAATACACACGTAATGGGACAGAAGACCACCTCAATACATGTACACACGTTATGGGAAAGAACGCCCATCTCAATACACACGTGATGGGACATACGACCACCTCAATACACACGTAATGGGTCAAACGACCACCTCAGTACACAAGTATTGGGTCAGAAGACCACCTAAACACGTAATGGGTCAGAAGACCACCTCAATACACACGTAATGGGTCGGAAAGACCACCTCAGTACACAAGTAATGAAACAGAAGACCACCTCAATACACACGTAATGGGACAGAAAGACAACCTCAATACACACGTAATGGGACAGAAGACCACCTCAATACACACGTAATGGGTCAGAAGACCACCTCAATACACACGTAATGGGTCGGAAGACCACCTCAGTACTCAAGTAATGAAACAGAAGACCACCTCAATACACACGTAATGGGACAGAAGACCACCTCAATACACACGTGATGGAATAGAAGACCATCTCAATACACACGTAATGGGACAGAAGGCCACCTCAATACACACGTAATGAAACAAAGAACCATCTCAATACACACGTGATGGGACAGAAGACCACCTCAATACACACGTAATGGAACAGAAGACAACCTCAATACACACGTGATGAAACAGAAGACCACCTCAATACACACGTAATGGGACAGAAGACCACCTCAATACACACGTAATGGGACAGAAGACCACCTCAATACATGTACACACGTTATGGGAAAGAACGCCCATCTCAATACACACGTGATGGGACAGACGACCACCTCAATACACACGTAATAGGTCAAACGACCACCTCAGTACACAAGTATTGGGTCAGAAGACCACCTCAATACACACGTAATGGGTCAGAAGACCACATCAATACACACGTAATGGGTCGGAAGACCACCTCAGTACACAAGTAATGAAACAGAAGACCACCTCAATACACACGTAATGGGACAGAAGACAACCTCAATACCACACGTAATGGGACAGAAGACCACCTCAATACACACGTAATGGAACATAGGACCACCTCAATACACGTAATGGAACAGAAGACCACCTCAATACACCCGCAATGGGACAGAAGACCACCTCAATACACACGTAATGGAACAGAAGACCACCTCAATACACACGTAATGAAACAGAAGACCACTTAAATACACACATAATGGGACAGTAGACCACCTCAATACACACGTAATGAGACAGTAGACCACCTCAATACACACGTAATTGTACAGAAGACCACCTCAATACACACGTAATGGGACAGAAGACCACCTCAATACACACGTAATGGAACAGAAGACCACCGCAATACACACGTGATGGAATAGAAGACCATCTCAATACACACGCAATGGGACAGAAGACCACCTCAATACACACGTAATGGAACAGAAGACCACCTCAATACACACGTAATGGAACAGAAGACCACCTCAATACACGTAATGGAATAGAAGACCTCCTCAATACACCCGTAATGGGACAAAAGACCACCTCAATACACGTAATCGAACAGAAGACCACCTCAATACACCCGTAATGGGACAGAAGACCACCTCAATACACACGTAATGGAACGTAAGACCACCTCAATACACGTAATGGAACAGTAGACCACCTCAATACACACGTAATGGGACAGTAGACCACCTCAATACACACGTAATTGTACAGAAGACCACCTCAATACACACGTAATGGGACAGAAGACCACCTCAATACACACGTAATGGAACAGAAGATCACCGCAATACACACGTGATGGAATAGAAGACCATCTCAATACACACGCAATGGGACAGAAGACCACCTCAATACACACATAATGGAACAGAAGACCACCTCAATACACACGTAATGGAACAGAAGACCACCTCAATACACCCGTAATGCGACAGAAGACCACATCAATACACACGTAATGGAACAGAAGATCACCGCAATACACACGTGATGGAATAGAAGACCATCTCAATACACACGCAATGGGACAGAAGACCACCTCAATACACACATAATGGAACAGAAGACCACCTCAATACACACGTAATGGAACAGAAGACCACCTCAATACACCCGTAATGCGACAGAAGACCACCTCAATACACACGTAATGGAACGTAAGACCACCTCAATACACGTAATGGAACAGAAGACCACCTCAATACACACGTAATGAAACAGAAGACCACTTAAATACACACATAATGGGACAGTAGACCACCTCAATACACACGTAATGGGACAGTAGACCACCTCAATACACACGTAATTGTACAGAAGACCACCTCAATACACACGTGATGGAACAGAAGACCACCTCAATACACACGTGATGGAACAGAAGACCACCTCAATACACACGTGATGGAACAGAAGACCACCTCAATACACACGTGATGGAACAGAAGACCACCTCAATACACACGTAATGGGACAGAAGACCACCTCAATACACACGTAATGGAACAGAAGACCACCTCAATACACACGTAATGGAACAGAAGACCACCTCAATACACACGTAATGGAACAGAAGACCACCTCAATACACGTAATGGAACAGAACACCACCTCAATACACCCGTAATGGGACAGAAGACAACCTCAATACACGTAATGGAACAGAAGACCACCCCAATACACACGTAATGGAACAGAAGACCACCTCAATACACGTAATGGAACAGAAGACCGCCTCAATACACCCGTAATGGGACAGAAGACCATCTCAATACACACGTAATGGAACAGAAGACCACCTCAATACACGTAATGGAACAGAAGACCACCTCAATACACCCGTAATTGGAAAGAAGACCACCTCAATACACGTAATCGAACAGAAGACCACCTCAATACACCCGTAATTGGACAGAAGACCATCTCAATACACACGTAATGGAACAGAAGACCATCCCAATACACACGTAATGGAACAGGAGACCACCTCAATACACGTAATGGAACAGAAGACCAACTCAATACACCCGTAATTGGACAGAAGACCATCTCAATACACACGTAATGGAACAGAAGACCACCCCAATACACTCGTCAATACACACGTAATGGAACAGAAGACCACCTCAATACACGTAATGGAACAGAAGACCACCTCAATACACCCGTAATTGGACAGAAGACCACCTCAATACACACGTAATGGAACAGAAGACCACCTCAATACACACGTAATGGAACAGAAGACCATCTCAATACACGTAATGGAACAGAAGACCACCTCAATACACACGTAATGGAACAGAAGACCACCTCAATACACGTAATGGGACAGAAGACCACCTCAATACACACGTGATGGAACAGAAGACCACCTCAATACACACGTGATGGAACAGAAGACCACCTCAATACACACGTGATGGAACAGAAGACCACCTCAATACACACGTGATGGAACAGAAGACCACCTCAATACACACGTAATGGGACAGAAGACAACCTCAATACACACGTAATGAAACAGAAGACCATCTCTATTACACACGTGATGGAATAGAAGACCATCTCAATGCACACGTAATGGGACAGAAGGCCACCTCAATACACACGTAATGGAACAAAGAACCATCTCAATACACACGTGATGGGACAGAAGACCACCTCAATACACACGTAATGGAACAGACGACCACCTCAATACACACGTGATGAAACAGAAGACCAATTCAATACACAGGTAATGGGACAGAAGACCACCTCAATACACACGTAATGGGACAGAAGACCACCTCAATACACACGTAATGGAACAAAGGACCATCTCAATACACACGTGATGGGACAGAAGACCACCTCAATACATGTACACACGTTATGGGAAAGAACGCCCATCTCAATACACACGTGATGGGACAGACCACCACCTCAATACACACGTAATGGGTCAAACGACCACCTCAGTACACAAGTATTGGGTCAGAAGACCACCTCAATACACACGTAATGGGTCAGAAGACCACCTCAATACACACGTAATGGGTCGGAAGACCACCTCAATACACCCGTAATGGGACAGAAGACCACCTCAATACACACGTAATGGAACAGAAGACCACCTCAATACACACGTAATGGAACAGAAGACCACCTCAATACACGCAATGGAACAGAAGGCCACCTCGATACACACATAATGGGTCAGAAGACCAACATCAATACACATGTCATGGGACGGCAGACCACCTCAATACACACGTATTGGGACAATAGACCACCTCATTACGCACGTAATGGGATGGCAGACCACCTCAATAAACACGTGATGGAACAGAAGACCACCTCAATACACACGTGATGGAACAGAAGACCACCTCAATACACACGTAATGGGACAGAAGACCACCTCAATACACACGTAATGGAACAGAAGACCACCTCAATACACACGTGATGGTATAGAAGACCATCTCAATACACACGTAATGGGACAGAAGGCCACCTCAATACACACGTAATGGAACAAAGAACCATCTTAATACACACGTGATGTG
>NW_003121676.1:0-40723 GCF_000003605.2 Saccoglossus kowalevskii | reverse complement strand
TGTAATATGTACATTTACATGTAGGATTTCAATTCGTCTTCTCACAATGAGCTGTAATACGAACATTTACATGCAGGTTTTCAATTGGTCTAATGATAATGAGCTGTAATGCGAACATTTACAGGCAGGTTTTTAATTGGTATACTCATATTGAGCTGTAATATGCCCATTTACAGGTAGGTTTTTAATTGGTCTTCTCATAATGAGCTGTAATACGAACATTTACATGCAGGTTCTCAATTGGTGCACCACAATGAGCTGTAATACGAACATTTGCATGCAGGTTTTCAATAGGACTACAGTGTACTCATAATGAGCTGTAATACGAACATTTACATGCAGGTTTTCGATTGGTCTACTCATAATGAGTTGTAATACGAACATTTACATGCAGGTTTTCAATTGGTCTACTCATAATGAGCTGTAATACGAACATTTACAGGCAGGTTTTCAATTGGTCTACTCATAATGAGCTGTAATACGAACATTTACATGCAGGTTTTCAATTGGTCTACTCATAATGAGCTGTAATACGAACATTTACATGCAGATTTTTAATTGGTTCACTCATAATGAGCTGCAATATGCACATTTACAGGCAGGTTTTCAAGTGGTCTTCACACCAGGAGCTGTAATACGAACATTTACATCCAGGTTTTCAATTGGTCTACTCATAATGAGCTGTAATACGAATATTTACATGCAGGTTTTCAATTGGTCTACTCATAATGAGCTGTAATACGCACATTTACATGCATGTTTTCAATTGGTCTGCTCATAATGAGCTGTAAAACGAACATTTACATGCAGGTTTCAATTGGACTACTCATAATGAGCTGTAATACGAACATTTACATCCAGATTTCGATTGGTCTACTTATAATGAGCTGTAATACGAACATTTACATGCAGGTTTTCAATTGGTCTACTCATAATGAGCTGTAATAGGAACATTTACATGCAGATTTTTAATTGGTTCGCCGCAATGAGCTGTAATACGAACATTTACAAGCAGGTTTTCAATTGGTCTACTCATAATGAGCTGTAATATGTACATTTACATGTAGGATTTCAATTCGTCTTCTCACAATGAGCTGTAATACGAACATTTACATGCAGGTTTTCAATTGGTCTAATGATAATGAGCTGTAATGCGAACATTTACAGGCAGGTTTTTAATTGGTATACTCATATTGAGCTGTAATATGACCATTTACAGGCAGGTTTTTAATTGGTCTTCTCATAATGAGCTGTAATACGAACATTTACATGCAGGTTTTCAATTGGTCTACTGATAATAAGCTTAAATATGCATATTTACAGGATGTTTTTGAATTGGTCTTCTCATAATGAGCCGTAATACGAACATTTACATGCAGGTTCTCAATTGGTGCACCGCAATGAGCTGTAATACGAACATTTACATGCATGTTTTCAATTGGTCTACTCAAAATGAGCTGTAATACGCACATTTACTAGCAGGTTTTTAATTGGTCTTCTCATAATGAGCTGTAATACGCACATTTGTATGCAGGTTTTCAATTGGACTACAGTGTACTCATAATGAGCTGTAATACGAACATTTACATCCAGGTTTTCGATTGGTCTACTCATAATGAGTTGTAATACGAACATGTACATGCAGGTTTTCAATTGGTCTACTCATAATGAGCTGTAATACGCACATTTACTTGCAGGTTTTTAATTGGTCTTCTCATAATGAGCTGTATTACGCACATTGACATGCAGGTTTTCAATTGGACTACAGTGTACTCATAATGAGCTGTAATACGAACATTTACAGGCAGGTTTTCAATTGGTCTACTCATAATGAGCTGTAATACGAACATTTACAGGCAGGTTTTCAATTGGTCTACTCATAATGAGCTGTGATACGAACATTTACATGCAGGTTTTCAATTGGTCTACTCATAATGAGCTGTAGTACGAACATTTACATGCAGATTTTTAATTGGTTCACTCATAATGAGCTGCAATATGCACATTTACAGGCAGGTTTTCAAGTGGTCTTCACACCAGGAGCTGTAATACGAACATTTACATCCAGGTTTTCAATTGGTCTACTCATAATGAGCTCTAATACGAACATTTACATGCAGTTTTTTTAATTGGTCTACAGATAATGAGCTGTAATACGAAGATTTACATGCGGGTTTTCAATTGGTCCACCGCAATGAGCTGTAATACGAACATTTACATGCAGGTTTTCAATTGTTCTACTCAAAATGAGCTGTAATACGAACATTTACATGCAGGTTCCCAATTGGTGCACCGCAATGAGCTGTAATACGAACATTTACATGCATGTTTTCAATTGGTCTACTCAAAGTGAGCTGTAATACGCACATTTTCTTGCAGGTTTCTAATTACTCTTCTCATAATGAGCTGTAATACGCACATTTACATGAAGGTTTTCAATTGGTTCACGGCAATGAGCTGTAATACGAACATTTACTAGCATGTTTTCAATTGGTCTACTCATAATGAGCTGTAATATGTACATTTACATGTAGGATTTCAATTCGTATTCTCAAAATGAGCTGTAATACGAACATTTACATGCAGGTTTTCAATTGGTCTAATGATAATGAGCTGTAATGCGAACATTTACAGGCAGGTTTTTAATTGGTATACTCATATTGAGCTGTAATATGCCCATTTAAAGGCAAGTTTTTAATTGGTCTTCTCATAATGAGCTGTAATACGAACATTTACATGCAGGTTTTCAATTGGTCTACTGATAATAAGCTTTAATATGCACATTTACAGGATGTTTTTGAATTGGTCTTCTCATAATGAGCCGTAATACGAACATTTACATGCAGGTTCTCAATTAGTGCACCGCAATGAGCTGTAATACGAACATTTACATGCATGTTTTCAATTGGTCTACTCAAAATAAGCTGTAATACGCACATTTACTTGCAGGTTTTTAATTGGTCTTCTCATAATGAGCTGTAATACGCACATTTGCATGCAGGTTTTCAATTGGACTACAGTGTACTCATAATGAGCTGTAATACGAACAATTACATCCAGGTTTTCGATTGGTCTACTCATAATGAGTTGTAGTACGAACATTTACATGCAGGTTTTCAATTGGTCTACTCATAATGAGCTGTAATACGCACATTTACTTGCAGGTTTTTAATTGGTCTTCTCATAATGAGCTGTAATACGCACATTGACATGCAGGTTTTCAATTGGACTACAGTGTACTCATAATGAGCTGTAATACGAACATTTACATCCAGGTTTTCAATTGGTCTACTCATAATGAGCTGTAATACGAACATTTACAGGCAGGTTGTCAATTGGTCTACTCATAATGAGCTGTGATACGAACATTTACATGCAGGTTTTCAATTGGTCTACTCATAATGAGCTGTAATACGAACATTTACATGCAGATTTGTAATTGGTTCACTCATAATGAGCTGCAATATGCACATTTACAGGCAGGTTTTCAAGTGGTCTACTCATAATGAGCTGTGATACGAACATTTACATGCAGGTTTTCAATTGGTCTACTCATAATGAGCTGTAATACGAACATTTACAGGCAGGTTTTCAATTGGTCTACTCATAATGAGCTGTGATACGAACATTTACATGCAGGTTTTCAATTGGTCTACTCATAATGAGCTGTAATACGAACATTTACATGCAGATTTTTAATTGGTTCACTCATAATGAGCTGCAATATGCACATTTACAGGCAGGTTTTCAAGTGGTCTTCACACCAGGAGCTGTAATACGAACATTTACATCCAGGTTTTCAATTGGTCTACTCATAATGAGCTCTAATACGAACATTTACATGCAGTTTTTTAATTGGTCTACAGATAATGAGCTGTAATACGAACATTTACATGCAGGTTTTCAATTGGTCCACCGCAATGAGCTGTAATACGAACATTTACATGCAGGTTTTCAATTGGTCTACTCAAAATGAGCTGTAATACGAACATTTACATGCAGGTTCTCAATTGGTGCACCGCAATGAGCTGTAATACGAACATTTACATGCATGTTTTCAATTGTCTACTCAAAGTGAGCTGTAATACGCACATTTTCTTGCAGGTTTCTAATTACTCTTCTCATAATGAGCTGTAATACGCACATTTACATGAAGGTTTTCAATTGGTTCACGGCAATGAGCTGTAATACGAACATTTACAAGCAGGTTTTCAATTGGTCTACTCATAATGAGCTGTAATATGTACATTTACATGTAGGATTTCAATTCGTATTCTCACAATGAGCTGTAATACGAACATTTACAGGCAGGTTTTCAATTGGTCTACTCATAATGAGCTGTGATACGAACATTTACATGCAGGTTTTCAATTGGTCTACTCATAATGAGCTGTAATACGAACATTTACATGCAGATTTTTAATTGGTTCACTCATAATGAGCTGCAATATGCACATTTACAGGCAGGTTTTCAAGTGGTCTTCACACCAGGAGCTGTAATACGAACATTTACATCCAGGTTTTCAATTGGTCTACTCATAATGAGCTCTAATACGAACATTTACATGCAGTTTTTTAATTGGTCTACAGATAATGAGCTGTAATACGAACATTTACATGCAGGTTTTCAATTGGTCTACTCATAATGAGCTGTAATACGAACATTTACAGGCAGGTTTTCAATTGGTCTACTCATAATGAGCTGTGATACGAACATTTACATGCAGGTTTTCAATTGGTCTACTCATAATGAGCTGTAGTACGAACATTTACATGCAGATTTTTAATTGGTTCACTCATAATGAGCTGCAATATGCACATTTACAGGCAGGTTTTCAAGTGGTCTTCACACCAGGAGCTGTAATACGAACATTTACATCCAGGTTTTCAATTGGTCTACTCATAATGAGCTCTAATACGAACATTTACATGCAGTTTTTTTAATTGGTCTACAGATAATGAGCTGTAATACGAAGATTTACATGCAGGTTTTCAATTGGTCTACTGATAATGAGCTGTAATATGCACATTTACATGCAGGTTTTCAATTGGTCTACTCAAAATGAGCTGTAATACGAACATTTACATGCAGGTTCTCAATTGGTGCACCGCAATGAGCTGTAATACGAACATTTACATGCATGTTTTCAATTGGTCTACTCAAAGTGAGCTGTAATACGCACATTTTCTTGCAGGTTTTTAATTACTCTTCTCATAATGAGCTGTAATACGCACATTTACATGAAGGTTTTCAATTGGTTCACGGCAATGATCTGTAATACGAACATTTACAAGCAGGTTTTCAATTGGTCTACTCATAATGAGCTGTAATATGTACATTTACATGCAGGATTTCAATTCGTTTTCTCACAATGAGCTGTAATACGAACATTTACATGCAGGTTTTCAATTGGTCTAATGATAATGAGCTGTAATGCGAACATGTACAGGCAGGTTTTTAATTGGTATACTCATATTCAGCTGTAATATGTCCATTTACAGGCAGGTTTTTAATTGGTCTTTTCATAATGAGCTGTAATACGAACATTTACATGCAGGTTTTCAATTGGTCTACTGACAATAAGCTTTAATATGCACATTTACAGGATGTTTTTGAATTGGTCTTCTCATAATGAGCCGTAATACGAACATTTACATGCAGGTTCTCAATTGGTGCACCGCAATGAGCTGTAATACGAACATTTACATGCATGTTTTCAATTGGTCTACTCAAAATGAGCTGTAATACGCACATTTACTTGCAGGTTTTTAATTGGTCTTCTCATAATGAGCTGTAATACGCACATTTGCATGCAGGTTTTCAATTGGACTACAGTGTACTCATAATGAGCTGTAATACGAACATTTACATCCAGGTTTTCGATTGGTCTACTCATAATGAGTTGTAATACGAACATTTACATGCAGGTTTTCAATTGGTCTACTCATAATGAGCTGTAATACGCACATTTACTTGCAGGTTTTTAATTGGTCTTCTCATAATGAGCTGTAATACGCACATTTACTTGCAGGTTTTCAATTGGACTACAGTGTACTCATAATGAGCTGTAATACGAACATTTACATCCAGGTTTTCAATTGGTCTACTCATAATCAGCTGTAATACGAACATTTACAGACAGGTTTTCAATTGGTCTACTCATAATGAGCTGTAATACGAACATTTACTTGCAGGTTTTCAATTGGTCTACTCATAATGAGCTGTAATACGAACATTTACATGCAGATTTTTAATTGGTTCACTCATAATGAGCTGCAATATGAACATTTACAGGCAGGTTTTCAAGTGGTCTTCACACTAGGAGCTGTAATACGAACATTTACATCCAGGTTTTCAATTGGTCTACTCATAATGAGCTGTAATACGAACATTTACATGCAGGTTTTTAATTGGTCTACAGATAATGAGCTGTAATACGAAGATTTACATGCAGGTTTTCAATTGGTCCGCCGCAATGAGCTGTAATACGAACATTTACATGCAGGTTTTCAATTGGTCTACTCAAAATGAGCTGTAATACGAACATTCACATGCAGGTTCTCAATTGGTGCACCGCAATGAGCTGTAATACGAACATTTACATGCATGTTTTCAATTGGTCTACTCAACGTGAGCTGTAATACGCACATTTTCTTGCAGGTTTTTAATTACTCTTCTCATAATGAGCTGTAATACGCACATTTACATGAAGGTTTTCAATTGGTTCACGGCAATGAGCTGTAATACGAACATTTACAAGCAGGTTTTCAATTGGTCTACTCATAATGAGCTGTAATATGTACATTTACATGTAGGATTTCAATTCGTATTCTCACAATGAGCTGTAATACGAACATTTACATGCAGGTTTTCAATTGGTCTAATGATAATGAGCTGTAATGCGAACATTTACAGGCAGGTTTTCAATTGGTCTACTCATAATGAGCTGTGATACGAACATTTACATGCAGGTTTTCAATTGGTCTACTCATAATGAGCTGTAATACGAACATTTACATGCAGATTTTTAATTGGTTCACTCATAATGAGCTGCAATATGCACATTTACAGGCAGGTTTTTAATTGGTCTTCTCATAATGAGCTGTAATACGAACATTTACATGCAGGTTTTCAATTGGTCTACTGATAATAAGCTTTAATATGCACATTTACAGGATGCTTTTGAATTGGTCTTCTCATAATGAGCCGTAATACGAACATTTACATGCAGGTTCTCAATTGGTGCACCGCAATGAGCTGTAATACGAACATTTACATGCATGTTTTCAATTGGTCTACTCAAAATAAGCTGTAATATGCACATTTACTTGCAGGTTTTTAATTGGTCTTCTCATAATGAGCTGTAATACGCACATTTGCATGCAGGTTTTCAATTGGACTACAGTGTACTCATAATGAGCTGTAATACGAACATTTACATCCAGGTTTTCGATTGGTCTACTCATAATGAGTCGTAATACGAACATTTACATGCAGATTTTCAATTGGTCTACTCATAATGAGCTGTAATACGCACATATACTTGCAGGTTTTTAATTGGTCTTCTCATAATGAGTTGTAATACGCACATTTACATGCAGGTTTTCAATTGGACTACAGTGTACTCATAATGAGCTGTAATACGAACATTTACAGGCAGGTTTTCAATTGGTCTACTCATAATGAGCTGTGATACGAACATTTACATGCAGGTTTTCAATTGGTCTACTCATAATGAGCTGTAATACGAACATTTACATGCAGATTTTTAATTGGTTCACTCATAATGAGCTGCAATATGCACATTTACAGGCAGGTTTTCAAGTGGTCATCACACCAGGAGCTGTAATACGAATATTTACATCCAGGTTTTCAATTGGTCTACTCATAATGAGCTCCAATACGAACATTTACATGCAGTTTTTTAATTGGTCTACAGATAATGAGCTGTAATACGAACATTTACATGCAGGTTTTCAATTGGTCCACCGCAATGAGCTGTAATACGAACATTTACATGCAGGTTTTCAATTGGTCTACTCAAAATGAGCTGTAATACGAACATTTACAAGCAGGTTCTCAATTGGTGCACCGCAATGAGCTGTAATACGAACATTTACATGCATGTTTTCAATTGGTCTACTCAAAGTGAGCTGTAATACGCACATTTTCTTGCAGGTTTCTAATTACTCTTCTCATAATGAGCTGTAATACGCACATTTACATGAAGGTTTTCAATTGGTTCACGGCAACGAGCTGTAATACGAACATTTACAAGCAGGTTTTCAATTGGTCTACTCATAATGAGCTGTAATATGTACATTTACATGTAGGATTTCAATTCGTATTCTCACAATGAGCTGTAATACGAACATTTACATGCAGGTTTTCAATTGGTCTAATGATAATGAGCTGTAATGCGAACATTTACAGACAGGTTTTTAATTGGTATACTCATATTGAGCTGTAATATGCCCATTTACAGGCAAGTTTTTAATTGGTCTTCTCATAATGAGCTGTAATACGAACATTTACATGCAGATTTTTAATTGGTTCACTCATAATGAGCTGCAATATGCACATTTACAGGCAGGTTTTCAAGTGGTCTTCACACCAGGAGCTGTAATACGAACATTTACATCCAGGTTTTCAATTGGTCTACTCATAATGAGCTCTAATACGAACATTTACATGCAGTTTTTTAATTGGTCTACAGATAATGAGCTGTAATACGAACATTTACATGCAGGTTTTCAATTGGTCCACCGCAATGAGCTGTAATACGAACATTTACATGCAGGTTTTCAATTGGTCTACTCAAAATGAGCTGTAATACCAACATTTACATGCAGGTTCTCAATTGGTGCACCGCAATGAGCTGTAATACGAACATTTACATGCATGTTTTCAATTGCCTACTCAAAGTGAGCTGTAATACGCACATTTTCTTGCAGGTTTCTAATTACTCTTCTCATAATGAGCTGTAATACGCACATTTACATGAAGGTTTTCAATTGGTTCACGGCAATGAGCTGTAATACGAACATTTACAAGCAGGTTTTCAATTGGTCTACTCATAATGAGCTGTAATATGTACATTTACATGTAGGATTTCAATTCGTATTCTCACAATGAGCTGTAATACGAACATTTACATGCAGGTTTTCAATTGGTCTAATGATAATGAGCTGTAATGCGAACATTTACAGGCAGGTTTTCAATTGGTCTACTCATAATGAGCTGTGATACGAACATTTACATGCAGGTTTTCAATTGGTCTACTCATAATGAGCTGTAATACGAACATTTACATGCAGATTTTTAGTTGGTTCACTCATAATGAGCTGCAATGTGCACATTTACAGGCAGGTTTTCAAGTGGTCTTCACACCAGGAGCTGTAATACGAACATTTACATCCAGGTTTTCAATTGGTCTACTCAAAATGAGCTGTAATACGAACATTTACATGCAGGTTCTCAATTGGTGCACCGCAATGAGCTGTAATACGAACATTTACATGCATGTTTTCAATTGTCTACTCAAAGTGAGCTGTAATACGCACATTTTCTTGCAGGTTTCTAATTACTCTTCTCATAATGAGCTATAATACGCACATTTACATGAAGGTTTTCAATTGGTTCACGGCAATGAGCTGTAATACGAACATTTACAAGCAGGTTTTCAATTGGTCTACTCATAATGAGCTGTAATATGTACATTTACATGTAGGATTTCAATTCGTATTCTCACAATGAGCTGTAATACGAACATTTACACACAGGTTTTCAATTGGTCTACTCATAATGAGCTGTGATACGAACATTTACATGCAGGTTTTCAATTGGTCTACTCATAATGAGCTGTAATACGAACATTTACATGCAGATTTTTAATTGGTTCACTCATAATGAGCTGCAATATTCACATTTACAGGCAGGTTTTCAAGTGGTCTTCACACCAGGAGCTGTAATACGAACATTTACATCCAGGTTTTCAATTGGTCTACTCATAATGAGCTCTAATACGAACATTTACATGCAGTTTTTTAATTGGTCTACAGATAATGAGCTGTAATACGAACATTTACATGCAGGTTTTCAATTGGTCTACTCAAAATGAGCTGTAATACGAACATTTACAAGCAGGTTTTCAATTGGTCTACTCATAATGAGCTGTAATATGTACATTTACATGTAGGATTTCAATTCGTATTCTCACAATGAGCTGTAATACGAACATTTACATGCAGGTTTTCAATTGGTCTAATGATAATGAGCTGTAATGCGAACATTTACAGGCAGGTTTTTAATTGGTATACTCATATTGAGCTGTAATATGCCCATTTACAGGCAAGTTTTTAATTGGTCTTCTCATAATGAGCTGTAATACGAACATTTACATGCAGGTTTTCAATTGGTCTACTGATAATAAGCTTTAATATGCACATTTACAGGATGCTTTTGAATTGGTCTTCTCATAATGAGCCGTAATACGAACATTTACATGCAGGTTCTCAATTGGTGCACCGCAATGAGCTGTAATACGAACATTTACATGCATGTTTTCAATTGGTCTACTCAAAATAAGCTGTAATATGCACATTTACTTGCAGGTTTTTAATTGGTCTTCTCATAATGAGCTGTAATACGCACATTTGCATGCAGGTTTTCAATTGGACTACAGTGTACTCATAATGAGCTGTAATACGAACATTTACATCCAGGTTTTCGATTGGTCTACTCATAATGAGTTGTAATACGAACATTTACATGCAGGTTTTCAATTGGTCTACTCATAATGAGCTGTAATACGCACATATACTTGAAGGTTTTTAATTGGTCTTCTCATAATGAGTTGTAATACGCACATTTACATGCAGGTTTTCAATTGGACTACAGTGTACTCATAATGAGCTGTAATACGAACATTTACAGGCAGGTTTTCAATTGGTCTACTCATAATGAGCTGTGATACGAACATTTACATGCAGGTTCTCAATTGGTGCACCGCAATGAGCTGTAATACGAACATTTACATGCATGTTTTCGATTGGTCTTCTCAAAGTGAGCTGTAATACGCACATTTTCTTGCAGGTTTTTAATTACTCTTCTCATAATGAGCTGTAATACGCACATTTACATGAAGGTTTTCAATTGGTTCTTGGCAATGAGCTGTAATACGAACATTTACAAGCAGGTTTTCAATTGGTCTACTCATAATGAGCTGTAATATGTACATTTACATGTAGGATTTCAATATGTCTTCTCACAATGAGCTGTAATACGAACATTTACAGGCAGGTTTTCAATTGGTCTTCTCATAATGAGCCGTAATACGAACATTTACATGCAGGTTCTCAATTGGTGCACCGCAATGAGATGTATTACGAACATTTACATGCATGTTTTTAATTGGTCTACTCAAAATGAGCTGTAATACGCACATTTACTTGCAGGTTTTTAATTGGTCTTCTCATAATGAGCTGTAATACGCACATTTGCATGCAGGTTTTCAATTGGACTACAGTGTACTCATAATGAGCTGTAATACGAACATTTACATCCAGGTTTTCAATTGGTCTACTCATAATGAGCTGTAATACGAACATTTACAGGCAGGTTTTCAATTGGTCTACTGATAATAAGCTTTAATATGCACATTTACAGGATGTTTTTGAATTGGTCTTCTCATAATGAGCCGTAATACGAACATTTACATGCAGGTTCTCAATTGGTGCACCGCAATGAGCTGTAATACGAACATTTACATGCATGTTTCAATTGGTCTACTCAAAATGAGCTGTAATACGCACATTTACATCAGGTTTTCAATTGCTCTTCTCATAATGAGCTGTAATACGCACATTTACATGCAGGTTTTCAATTGGACTACAGTGTACTCATAATGAGCTGTAATACGAACATTTACATCCAGGTTTTCAATTGGTCTACTGATAATGAGCTGTAATACGAACATTTACAGGCAGGTTTTCAATTGGTCTACTCATAATGAGCTGTAATACGAACATTTACATGCAGGTTTTCAATTGGTCTACTCATAATGAGCTGTAATACGAACATTTACATGCAGATTTTTAATTGGTTCACTCATAATGAGCTGCAATATGCACATTTACAGGCAGGTTTTCAAGTGGTCTCACCAGGAGCTGTAATACGAACATTTACATCCAGGTTTTCAATTGGTCTACTCATAATGAGCTGTAATACGAACATTTACATGCAGGTTTTTAATTGGTCAACAGATAATGAGCTGTAATACGAAGATTTACATGCAGGTTTTCAATTGGTCCACCGCAATGAGCTGTAATACGAACATTTAAATGCAGGTTTTCAATTGGTCTACTCACAATGAGCTGTAATACGAACATTTACATGCAGGTTCTCAATTGGTGCACCGCAATGAGCTGTAATACGAACATTTACATGCATGTTTTCGATTGGTCTTCTCAAAGTGAGCTGTAATACGCACATTTTCTTGCAGGTTTTTAATTACTCTTCTCATAATGAGCTGTAATACGCACATTTACATGAAGGTTTTCAATTGGTTCTTGGCAATGAGCTGTAATACGAACATTTACAAGCAGGTTTTCAATTGGTCTACTCATAATGAGCTGTAATATGTACATTTACATGTAGGATTTCAATATGTCTTCTCACAATGAGCTGTAATACGAACATTTACAGGCAGGTTTTCAATTGGTCTTCTCATAATGAGCCGTAATACGAACATTTACATGCAGGTTCTCAATTGGTGCACCGCAATGAGCTGTATTACGAACATTTACATGCATGTTTTTAATTGGTCTACTCAAAATGAGCTGTAATACGCACATTTACTTGCAGGTTTTTAATTGGTCTTCTCATAATGAGCTGTAATACGCACATTTGCATGCAGGTTTTCAATTGGACTACAGTGTACTCATAATGAGCTGTAATACGAACATTTACATCCAGGTTTTCAATTGGTCTACTCATAATGAGCTGTAATACGAACATTTACAGGCAGGTTTTCAATTGGTCTACTCATAATGAGCTGTAATACGAACATTTACATGCAGGTTTTCAATTGGTCTACTCATAATGAGCTGTAATACGAACATTTACATCCAGGTTTTCGATTGTTCTACTCATAATGAGTTGTAATACGAACATTTACATGCAGGTTTTCAATTGGTCTACTCATAATGAGCTGTAACACGAACATTTACATGCAGGTTCTCAATTGGTGCACCGCAATGAGCTGTAATACGAACATTTACATGCATGTTTTCAATTGGTCTACTCAAAATGAGCTGTAATACGCACATTTACTTGCAGGTTTTTAATTGGTCTTCTCATAATGAGCTGTAATACGCACATTTGCATGCAGGTTTTTCAATTGGACTACAGTGTACTCATAATGAGCTGTAATACGAACATTTACATCCAGGTTTTCGATTGGTCTACTCATAATGAGTTGTAATACGAACATTTACATGCAGGTTTTCAATTGGTCTACTCATAATGAGCTGTAATACGAACATTTACAGGCAGGTTTTCAAATGGTCTACTCATAATGAGCTGTAATACGAACATTTACATGCAGGTTTTCAATTGGTCTACACATAATGAGCTGTAATACGAACATTTACATCCAGGTTTTCGATTGGTCTACTCATAATGAGTTGTAATACGAACATTTACATGCAGGTTTTCAATTGGTCTACTCATAATGAGCTGTAATACGCACATTTACTTGCAGGTTTGTAATTGGTCTTCTCATAATGAGCTGTATTACGCACATTTACATGCAGGTTTTCAATTGGACTACAGTGTACTCATAATGAGCTGTAATACGAACATTTACATCCACGTTTTCAATTGGTCTACTCATAATGAGCTGTAATACGAACATTTACAGGCAGGTTTTCAATTGGTCTACTCATAATGAGCTGTAATACGAACATTTACATGCAGGTTTTCAATTGGTCTACTCATAATGAGCTGTAATACGAACATTTACATCCAGGTTTTCAATTGCTCTTCTCATAATGAGCTGTAATACGCACAGTTACATGCAGGTTTTCAATTGGACTACAGTGTACTCATAATGAGCTGTAATACGAACATTTACATCCAGGTTTTCAATTGGTCTACTCATAATGAGCTGTAATACGAACATTTACAGGCAGGTTTTCAATTGGTCTGCTCATAATGAGCTGTAATACGAACATTTACATGCAGGTTTTCAATTGGACTACTCATAATGAGCTGTAATACGAACATTTACATCCAGGTTTTCGATTGGTCTACTTATAATGAGCTGTAATACGAACATTTACATGCAGGTTTTCAATTGGTCTACTCATAATGAGCTGTAATACGAACATTTACATGCAGAGTTTTAATTGGTTCGCCGCATTGAGCTGTAATACGAACATTTACAAGCAGGTTTTCAATTGGTCTACTCATAATGAGCTGTAATACGAAGATTTACATGCAGGTTTTCAATTGGTTCACGACAATGAGCAGTAATACGAACATTTACAAGCAGGTTTTCAATTGGTCTACTCATAATGAGCTGTAATATGTACATTTACATGTAGGATTTCAATTCGTCTTCTCACAATGAGCTGTAATACGATCATTTACATGCAGGTTTCCAATTGGTCTAATGATAATGAGCTGTAATATGCACATTTACAGGAACGTTTTCAATTGGTCTTCTCATAATGAGCTGTAATACGAACATTTACAGGCAGGTTTTTAATTGGTATACTCATATTGAGCTGTAATATGACCATCTACAGGCAGGTTTTCAAGTGGTCTTCTCACAAGGAGCTGTAATACGAATATTTACATGCATGCTTTCAATTGGTCTATTGATAATGAGCTGTAATAAGAACATTTACATGCAGGTTTTCAATTGATCTACTCATGAGCTGTAATACGCACATTTACTTGCTGGTTTTTAATTGGTCTACTCATAATGAGCTGTAATACGAACATTTACATCAAGGTTTTCAATTGGTCTACTCATAATGAGCTGTAATACTAAAATTTACATCCAGGTTTTCGATTGGTCTACTCATAATGAGCTGTAATACGAACATTTACATGCAGGTTTTCAATTGGATTATTCATAATGAGCTGTAATACGAACATTTACATCCAGGTTTTCGATTGGTCTGCTCATAATGAGCTGTAATACGAACATTTACATGCAGGTTTTCAATTGGTCTACTCATAATGAGCTGTAATACGAACATTTACATGCAGATTTTTAATTGGTTCGCCGCAATGAGCTGTAATACGAACATTTACAAGCAGGTTTTCAATTGGTCTACTCATAATGAGCTGTAATACGAAGATTTACTTGCAGGTTTTCAATTGGTTCACGGCAATGAGATGTAATACGAACATTTACTAGCAGGTTTTCAATTGGACTACTCATAATGAGCTGTAATATGTGCATTTACATGTAGGATTTCAATTCGTCTTCTCACAATGAGCTGTAATCTGCACATTTACATGCAGGTTTTCAATTGGTCTAATGATAATGAGCTGTAATATGCACATTTACAGGCACGTTTTCAATTGGTCTTCTCATAATGAGCTGTAATACGAACATTTACAGGCAGGTTTTTAATTGGTATACTCATATTGAGCTGTAATATGCCCATTTACAGGTAGGTTTTTAATTGGTCTTCACATATGAGCTGTAATACGAACATGTACATGCAGGTTTTCAATTGGTCTACTGATAATAAGCTTTAATTTGCACATTTACAGGATGTTTTTGAATTGGTCTTCTCATAATGAGCTGTAATACGAACATTTACATGCAGGTTCTCAATTGGTGCACCGCAATGAGCTGTAAGACGAACATTTACATGCATGTTTTCAATTGGTCTACTCAAAATGAGCTGTAATACGCACATTTCCTTGCAGGTTTTTAATTGGTCTTCTCATAATGAGCTGTAATACGCACATTTACATGCAGCTTTTCAATTGGTCTACAGTGTACTCATAATGAGATGTAATACGAACATTTACATCCAGGTTTTCGATTGGTCTACTCATAATGAGTTGTAATACGAACATTTACATGCAGATTTTCAATTGGTCTACTCATAATGAGCTGTAATACGCACATTTACATGCAGGTTTTCAATTGGACTACTCATAATGAGCTGTAATACGAACATTTACATCCAGGTTTTCGATTGGTCTACTTATAATGAGCTGTAATACGAACATTTACATGCAGGTTTTCAATTGGTCTACTCATAATGAGCTGTAATACGAACATTTACATGCAGATTTTTAATTGGTTCGCCGCAATGAGCTGTAATACGAACATTTTACAAGCAGGTTTTCAATTGGTCTACTCATAATGAGCTGTAATACGAAGATTTACATGCAGGTTTTCAATTGGTTCACGGCAATGAGCTGTAATACGAACATTTACAAGCAGGTTTTCAATTGGTCTACTCATAATGAGCTGTAATATGTGCATTTACATGTAGGATTTCAATTCGTCTTCTCACAATGAGCTGTAATATGCACATTTACATGCAGGTTTTCAATTGGTCTAATGATAATGAGCTGTAATATGCACATTTACAGGCACGTTTTCAATTGGTCTTCTCATAATGAGCTGTAATACGAACATTTACATGCAGGTTCTCAATTGGTGCACCGCAATGAGCTGTAATACGAACATTTACATCCAGGTTTTCGATTGGTCTACTCATAATGAGTTGTAATACGAACATTTACATGCAGGTTTTCAATTGGTCTACTCATAATGAGCTGTAATACGCACATTTACATGCAGGTTTTTAATTGGTCTTCTCATAATGAGCTGTAATACGCACATTTACATGCAGGTTTTCAATTGGACTACAGTGTACTCATAATGAGCTGTAATACGAACATTTACATCCAGGTTTTCAATTGGTCTACTCATAATGAGCTGTAATACGAACATTTACAGGCAGGTTTTCAATTGGTCTACTCATAATGAGCTGTAATACGAACATTTACATGCAGGTTTTCAATTGGTCTACTCATAATGAGCTGTAATACGAACATTTACATGCAGATTTTTAATTGGTTCACTCATAATGAGCTGCAATATGCACATTTACAGGCAGGTTATCAAGTGTTCTTCACACCAGGAGCTGTAATACGAACATTTACATCCAGGTGTTCAATTGGTCTACTCATAATGAGCTGTAATACGAACATTTACATGCAGGTTTTCAATTGGTTCACCGCAATGAGCTGTAATACGAACATTTACATGCAGGATTTTAATTGGTCGACTCACAATGAGCTGTGATACGAACATTTACAGGCAGGTTTTCAATTGGTTCTCCGCAATGAGCTGCAATACGAACATTTACATGCAGGTTTTCAAGTGGACTTCTCACAAGGAGCTGTAATACGAACATTTACAGGCAGGTTTTCAAGTGGTCTTCTCACAAGGAGCTGTAATACGAATATTTACATGCAGGCTTTCAATTGGTCTATTGATAATGAGCTGTAATAAGAACATTTACATGCAGGTTTTCAATTGGTCTACTCATAATGAGCTGTAATACGCACATTTACTTGCAGGTTTTTAATTGGTCTACTCATAATGAGCTGTAATACGAACATTTACATCCAGGTTTTCAATTGGACTACTCATAATGAGCTGTAATACGAACATTTACATCCAGGTTTTCAATTGGACTACTCATAATGAGCTGTAATACGAACATTTACATCCAGGTTTTCTATTGGTCTACTCATAATGAGCTGTATTACGAACATTTACATGTAGATTTTTAATTGGTCTACTCATAAAGCGCTATAATTCGAACATTTACATGCAAGTTTTCAATTGGTCTACACATAATGAGCTGTAATACGCACATTTACCTGCAGGTTTTCAATTGGTCTGCTCATAATGAGCTGTAATACGAACATTTACATGCAGGTTTTCAATTGGACTACTCATAATGAGCTGTAATACGAACATTTACATCCAGGTTTTCGATTGGTCTACTTATAATGAGCTGTAATACGAACATTTACATGCAGGTTTTCAATTGGACTACTCATAATGAGCTGTACTACGAACATTTACATGCAGAGTTTTAATTGGTTCGCCGCAATGAGCTGTAATACGAACATTTACAAGCAGGTTTTCAATTGGTCTACTCATAATGAGCTGTAATATGTACATTTACATGTAGGATTTCAATTCGTCTTCTCACAATGAGCTGTAATACGAAAATTTACATGCAGGTTTTCAATTGGTCTAATGATAATGAGCTGTAATATGCACATTTACATGTACGTTTTCAATTGGTCTTCTCATAATGAGCTGTAATACGAACATTTACAGGCAGGTTTTTAATTGGTATACTCATATTGAGCTGTAATATGCCCATTTACAGGCAGGTTTTTAATTGGTCTTCTCATAATGAGCTGTAATACGAACATTTACATGCAGGTTTTCAATTGGTCTACTGATAATAAGCTTTAATATGCACATTTACAGGATGTTTTTGAATTGGTCTTCTCATAATGAGCCGTAATACGAACATTTACATGCAGGTTCTCAATTGGTGCACCGCAATGAGCTGTAATACGAACATTTACATGCATGTTTTCAATTGGTCTACTCAAAATGAACTGTAATACGCACATTTACGTCCAGGTTTTCTATTGGTCTACTCATAATGAGCTGTATTACGAACATTTACATGCAGATTTTTAATTGGTCTTCTCATAATGAGCTGTAATACGAACATTTACATCCAGGTTTTCGTTTGGTCTACTTATAATTATCTGTAATACGAACATTTACATGCAGGTTTTCAATTGGACTACTCATAATGAGCTGTACTACGAACATTTACATGCAGAGTTTTAATTGGTTCGCCGCAATGAGCTGTAATACGAACATTTCCATGCAGGTTTTTAATTGGTCTACTCATAATGAGCTGTAATACGAACATTTACATCCAGGTTTTCGATTGGTCTACTCATAATGAGTTGTAATACGAACATTTACATGCAGGTTTTCAATTGGTATACTCATAATGAGCTGTAATATGCCCATTTACAGGCAGGTTTTTAATTGGTCTTCTCATAATGAGCTGTAATACGAACATTTGCATGCAGGTTTTCAATTGGTCTACTGAAAATAAGCTTTAATATGCACATTTACAGGATGTTTTTGAATTGGTCTTCTCATAATGAGCCGTAATACGAACATTTACATGCAGGTTCTCAATTGGTGCACCGCAATGAGCTGTAATACGAACATTTACATGCATGTTTTCAATTGGTCTACTCAAAATGAGCTGTAATACGCACATTTACATCCAGGTTTTCAATTGCTCTTCTCATAATGAGCTGTAATACGCACATTTACATGCAGGTTTTCAATTGGACTACAGTGTACTCATAATGAGCTGTAATACGAACATTTACATCCAGGTTTTCAATTGGTCTACTGATAATGAGCTGTAATACGAACATTTACAGGCAGGTTTTCAATTGGTCTACTCATAATGAGCTGTAATACGAACATTTACATGCAGGTTTTCAATTGGTCTACTCATAATGAGCTGTAATACGAACATTTACATGCAGATTTTTAATTGGTTCACTCATAATGAGCTGCAATATGCACATTTACAGGCAGGTTTTCAAGTGGTCTCACCAGGAGCTGTAATACGAACATTTACATCCAGGTTTTCAATTGGTCTACTCATAATGAGCTGTAATACGAACATTTACATGCAGGTTTTTAATTGGTCAACAGATAATGAGCTGTAATACGAAGATTTACATGCAGGTTTTCAATTGGTCCACCGCAATGAGCTGTAATACGAACATTTAAATGCAGGTTTTCAATTGGTCTACTCAAAATGAGCTGTAATACGAACATTTACATGCAGGTTCTCAATTGGTGCACCGCAATGAGCTGTAATACGAACATTTACATGCATGTTTTCGATTGGTCTTCTCAAAGTGAGCTGTAATACGCACATTTTCTTGCAGGTTTTTAATTACTCTTCTCATAATGAGCTGTAATACGCACATTTACATGAAGGTTTTCAATTGGTTCTTGGCAATGAGCTGTAATACGAACATTTACAAGCAGGTTTTCAATTGGTCTACTCATAATGAGCTGTAATATGTACATTTACATGTAGGATTTCAATATGTCTTCTCACAATGAGCTGTAATACGAACATTTACAGGCAGGTTTTCAATTGGTCTTCTCATAATGAGCCGTAATACGAACATTTACATGCAGGTTCTCAATTGGTGCACCGCAATGAGCTGTATTACGAACATTTACATGCATGTTTTTAATTGGTCTACTCAAAATGAGCTGTAATACGCACATTTACTTGCAGGTTTTTAATTGGTCTTCTCATAATGAGCTGTAATACGCACATTTGCATGCAGGTTTTCAATTGGACTACAGTGTACTCATAATGAGCTGTAATACGAACATTTACATCCAGGTTTTCAATTGGTCTACTCATAATGAGCTGTAATACGAACATTTACAGGCAGGTTTTCAATTGGTCTACTCATAATGAGCTGTAATACGAACATTTACATGCAGGTTTTCAATTGGTCTACTCATAATGAGCTGTAATACGAACATTTACATCCAGGTTTTCGATTGTTCTACTCATAATGAGTTGTAATACGAACATTTACATGCAGGTTTTCAATTGGTCTACTCATAATGAGCTGTAACACGAACATTTACATGCAGGTTCTCAATTGGTGCACCGCAATGAGCTGTAATACGAACATTTACATGCATGTTTTCAATTGGTCTACTCAAAATGAGTGTAATACGCACATTTACATCCAGGTTTTCTATTGGTCTTCTCAAAATGAGCTGTAATACGCACATTTACATCCAGGTTTTCTATTGGTCTTCTCAAAATGAGCTGTAATACGCACATTTACATGCAGGTTTTCAATTGGACTACAATGTACTCATAATGAGCTGTAATACGAATATTTACATCCAGGTTTTCAATTGGTCTACTCATAATGAGCTGTAATACGAACATTTACATGCAGGTTCTCAATTGGTGCACCGCACTGAGCTGTAGTACGAACATTTACATGCATGTTTTCAATTGGTCTTCTCAAAGTTAGCTGTAATACGCACATTTTCTTGCAGGTTTTTAATTACTCTTCTCATAATGAGCTGTAATACGCACGTTTACATGAAGGTTTTCAATTGGTTCACGGCAATGAGTTGTAATACGAACATTTACAAGCATGTTTTCAATTGGTCTACTCATAATGAGCTGTAATATGTACATTTACATGTAGGATTTCAATTCGTCTTCTCACAATGAGCTGTAATACGAACATTTACATGCAGGTTTTCAATTGGTCTAATGATAATGAGCTGTAATGCGAACATTTACAGGCAGGTTTTTAATTGGTATACTCATATGGAGCTGTAATATGCCCATTTACAGGAAGGTTTTTAATTGGTCTTCTCATAATGAGCTGTAATACGAACATTTACATGCAGGTTTTCAATTGGTCTACTGATAATAAGCTTTAATATGCACATTTACAGGATGATTTTGAATTGGTCTTCTCATAATGAGCCGTAATACGAACATTTACATGCAGGTTCTCAATTGGTGCACCGCAATGAGCTGTAATACGAACATTTACATGCATGTTTTCAATTGGTCTACTCAAAATGAGCTGTAATACGCACATTTACTTGCAGGTTTTTAATTGGTCTTCTCATAATGAGCTGTAATACGCACATTTGCATGCAGGTTTTCAATTGGACTACAGTGTACTCATAATGAGCTGTAATACCAACATTTACATCCAGGTTTTCGATTGGTCTACTCATAATGAGTTGTAATACGAACATTTACACGCAGGTTTTCAATTGGTCTACTCATAATGAGCTGTAATACGAACATTTACAGGCAGGTTTTCAATTGGTCTACTCATAATGAGCTGTAATACGAACATTTACATGCAGGTTTTCAATTGGTCTACTCATAATGAGCTGTAATACGAACATTTACATCCAGGTTTTCGATTGGTCTACTCATAATGAGTTGTAATACGAACATTTACATGCAGGTTTTCAATTGGTCTACTCATAATGAGCTGTAATACGCACATTTACTTGCAGGTTTTTAATTGGTCTTCTCATAATTAGCTGTAATACGCACATTTACATGCAGGTTTTCAATTGGACTACAGTGTACTCATAATGAGCTGTAATACGAACATTTACATCCAGGTTTTCAATTGGTCTACTCATAATGAGCCGTAATACGAACATTTACAGGCAGGTTTTCAATTGGTCTACTCATAATGAGCTGTAATACGAACATTTACATGCAGGTTTTCAATTGAGTCTACTCATAATGAGCTGTAATACGAACATTTACATGCAGATTTTAATTGGTCTACTCATAAAGCGCTATAATACGAACATTTACGAGCAGGTTTTCAAGTGGTCTACTCATAATGAGCTGTAATATGCACGTTTACATGCATGTGTTTAATTGGTCTACTCATAATGTGCTGTAATATGCACATTTATATGCATGTTTTTAATTGGTTCACACATAATGAGCTGTAATATGCACATTTACACGCATGTTTTTAATTGGTTCTCTCATAATGAGCTGTAATATGCACATTTACATGCAGGTTTTCAAGTGGTCTTCTCACCAGGATCTGTAATACGAACATTTACATGCAGATTTTTAATTGGTCTACTCATAAAGCGATATAATACGAACATTTACATGCAGGTTTTCAATTGGTCTACTCATAATGAGCTGTAATACGCACATTTACTTGCAGGTTTTTAATTGGTCTTCTCATAATGAGATGTAATACGCACATTTACATGCAGGTTTTCAATTGGACTACAGTGTACTCATAATGAGCTGTAATACGAACATTTACATCCAGGTTTTCAATTGGTCTACTCATAATGAGCTGTAATACGAACATTTACATGCCGGTTTTCAATTGGTCTACTCATAATGAGCTGTAATACGAACATTTACATGAAGATTTGTAATTGATTCACTCATAATGAGCTGTAATATGCACATTTACAGGCAGGTTTTCAAGTGGTCTTCACACCAGGAGCTGTAATACGAACATTTACATGCAGGTTTTCAATTGGTTCACCGCAATGAGCTGTAATACGAACATTTACATGCAGGATTTTAATTGGTCGACTCACAATGAGCTGTAATATGCCCATTTATATGCAGGTTATAAATTGGTCTACTCATAATGAGCTGTGATACGAACATTTACAGGCAGATTTTCAATTGGTTCTCCGCAATGAGCTGCAATACGAACATTTACATGCAGGTTTTCAAGTGGACTTCTCACAAGGAGCTGTAATACGAACATTTACAGGCAGGTTTTCAAGTGGTCTTCTCACAAGGAGCTGTAATACGAATATTTACATGCAGGCTTTCAATTGGTCTATTGATAATGAGCTGTAATAAGAACATTTACATGCAGGTTTTCAATTGATCTACTCATAATGAGCTGTAATACGCACATTTACAGGCAGGTTTTCAATTGGTTCTCCGCAATGAGCTGCAATACGAACATTTACAGGCAGGTTTTCAAGTGGACTTCTCACAAGGAGCTGTAATACGAACATTTACAGGCAGGTTTTCAAGTGGTCTTCTCACAAGGAGCTGTAATACGAACATCTACAGGCAGGTTTTCAAGTGGTCTTCTCACAAGGAGCTGTAATACGAATATTTACATGCATGCTTTCAATTGGTCTATTGATAATGAGCTGTAATAAGAACATTTACATGCAGGTTTTCAATTGATCTACTCATGAGCTGTAATACGCACATTTACTTGCTGGTTTTTAATTGGTCTACTCATAATGAGCTGTAATACGAACATTTACATCAAGGTTTTCAATTGGTCTACTCATAATGAGCTGTAATACGAAAATTTACATCCAGGTTTTCGATTGGTCTACTCATAATGAGCTGTAATACGAACATTTACATGCAGGTTTTCAATTGGATTATTCATAATGAGCTGTAATACGAACATTTACATCCAGGTTTTCGATTGGTCTGCTCATAATGAGCTGTAATACGAACATTTACATGCAGGTTTTCAATTGGTCTACTCATAATGAGCTGTAATACGAACATTTACATGCAGATTTTTAATTGGTTCGCCGCAATGAGCTGTAATACGAACATTTACAAGCAGGTTTTCAATTGGTCTACTCATAATGAGCTGTAATACGAAGATTTACTTGCAGGTTTTCAATTGGTTCACGGCAATGAGATGTAATACGAACATTTACTAGCAGGTTTTCAATTGGACTACTCATAATGAGCTGTAATATGTGCATTTACATGTAGGATTTCAATTCGTCTTCTCACAATGAGCTGTAATCTGCACATTTACATGCAGCTTTTCAATTGGTCTAATGATAATGAGCTGTAATAGGCACATTTACAGGCACGTTTTCAATTGGTCTTCTCATAATGAGCTGTAATACGAACATTTACAGGCAGGTTTTTAATTGGTATACTCATATTGAGCTGTAATATGCCCATTTACAGGTAGGTTTTTAATTGGTCTTCTCATATGAGCTGTAATACGAACATGTACATGCAGGTTTTCAATTGGTCTACTGATAATAAGCTTTAATTTGCACATTTACAGGATGTTTTTGAATTGGTCTTCTCATAATGAGCTGTAATACGAACATTTACATGCAGGTTCTCAATTGGTGCTCCGCAATGAGCTGTAAGACGAACATTTACATGCATGTTTTCAATTGGTCTACTCAAAATGAGCTGTAATACGCACATTTCCTTGCAGCTTTTCAATTGGTCTACAGTGTACTCATAATGAGATGTAATACGAACATTTACATGCAGGTTTTCGATTGGTCTACTCATAATGAGTTGTAATACGAACATTTACATGCAGATTTTCAATTGGTCTACTCATAATGAGCTGTAATACGCGCATTTACATGCAGGTTTTCAATTGGACTACTCATAATGAGCTGTAATACGAACATTTACATCCAGGTTTTCGATTGGTCTACTTATAATGAGCTGTAATACGAACATTTACATGCAGGTTTTCAATTGGTCTACTCATAATGAGCTGTAATACGAACATTTACATGCAGATTTTTAATTGGTTCGCCGCAATGAGCTGTAATACGAACATTTACAAGCAGGTTTTCAATTGGTCTACTCATAATGAGCTGTAATACGAAGATTTACATGCAGGTTTTCAATTGGTTCACGGCAATGAGCTGTAATACGAACATTTACAAGCAGGTTTTCAATTGGTCTACTCATAATGAGCTGTAATATGGGCATTTACATGTAGGATTTCAATTCGTCTTCTCACAATAAGCTGTAATATGCACATTTACATGCAGGTTTTCAATTGCTCTAATGATAATGAGCTGTAATATGCACATTTACAGGCACGTTTTCAATTGGTCTTCTCATAATGAGCTGTAATACGAACATTTACAGGCAGGTTTTTAATTGGTATACTCATATTGAGCTGTAATATGCTCATTTACAGGAAGTTTTTGAATTGGTCTTCTCATAATGAGCTGTAATACGAACATTTACATGCAGGTTCTCAATTGGTGCACCGCAATGAGCTGTAATACGAACATTTACATCCAGGTTTTCGATTGGTCTACTCATAATGAGTTGTAATACGAACATTTACATGCAGGTTTTCAATTGGTCTACTCATAATGAGCTGTAATACGCACATTTACTTGCAGGTTTTTAATTGGTCTTCTCATAATGAGCTGTAATACGCACATTTAAATGCAGGTTTTCAATTGGACTACAGTGTACTCATAATGAGCTGTAATACGAACATTTACAGGCAGGTTTTCAATTGGTCTACTCATAATGAGCTGTAATACGAACATTTACATGCCGGTTTTTAATTGGTCTACAGGTAATGAGCTGTAATACGAAGATTTACATGCAGGTTTTCAATTGGTCCACCGCAAAGAGCTGTAATACGAACATTTACATGCAGGTTTTCAAATGGTCTACTCAAAATGAGCTGTAATACGAACATTTACATGCAGGTTCTCAATTGGTGCACCGCAATGAGCTGTAATACGAACATTTACATGCATGTTTTCAATTGGTCTACTCAAAATGAGCTGATACGCACATTTTCTTGCAGGTTTTTATTTACTCTTCTCATAATGAGCTGTAATACGCACATTTGCTTGCAGGTTTTCAATTGGACTACAGTGTACTCATAATGAGCTGTAATACGAACATTTACATCCAGGTTTTCGATTGGTCTACTCATCATGTGCTGTAATACGCACATTTACATGCAGATTTTTAATTCGTCTACTCATAAAGCGCTATAATACGAACATTTACATGCAGGTTTTCAATTGGTCTACTCATAATGAGCTGTAATACGCACATTTACATGCAGGTTTTCAATTGGTCTGCTCATAATGAGCTGTAATACGCACATTTACATACAGGTTTTCATATGGACTAATCATAATGAGCTGTAATACGCACATTTACATGCAGGTTTTCAATTGGTCTACTCATCATGTGCTGTAATACGCAGATTTACATGCAGGTTTTCAATTGGACTACTCATAATGAGCTGTAATACGGTCATTTACATCCAGTTTTTCGATTGGTCTACTCATAATGAGCTGTAATACGAATATTTACATGTAGGATTTCAATTCGTCTTCTCACAATGAGCTGTAATATGCACATTTACATGCAGGTTTTCAATTGCTCTAATGATAATGAGCTGTAATATGCACATTTACAGGCACGTTTTCAATTGGTCTTCTCATAATGAGCTGTAATACGAACATTTACAGGCAGGTTTTTAATTGGTATACTCATATTGAGCTGTAATATGCTCATTTACAGGAAGTTTTTGAATTGGTCTTCTCATAATGAGCTGTAATACGAACATTTACATGCAGGTTCTCAATTGGTGCACCGCAATGAGCTGTAATACGAACATTTACATCCAGGTTTTCGATTGGTCTACTCATAATGAGTTGTAATACGAACATTTACATGCAGGTTTTCAATTGGTCTACTCATAATGAGCTGTAATACGCACATTTACTTGCAGGTTTTTAATTGGTCTTCTCATAATGAGCTGTAATACGCACATTTAAATGCAGGTTTTCAATTGGACTACAGTGTACTCATAATGAGCTGTAATACGAACATTTACAGGCAGGTTTTCAATTGGTCTACTCATAATGAGCTGTAATACGAACATTTACATGCCGGTTTTTAATTGGTCTACAGGTAATGAGCTGTAATACGAAGATTTACATGCAGGTTTCCAATTGGTCCACCGCAAAGAGCTGTAATACGAACATTTACATGCAGGTTTTCAAATGGTCTACTCAAAATGAGCTGTAATACGAACATTTACATGCAGGTTCTCAATTGGTGCACCGCAATGAGCTGTAATACGAACATTTACATGCATGTTTTCAATTGGTCTACTCAAAATGAGCTGATACGCACATTTTCTTGCAGGTTTTTATTTACTCTTCTCATAATGAGCTGTAATACGCACATTTGCTTGCAGGTTTTCAATTGGACTACAGTGTACTCATAATGAGCTGTAATACGAACATTTACATCCAGGTTTTCGATTGGTCTACTCATCATGTGCTGTAATACGCACATTTACATGCAGATTTTTAATTCGTCTACTCATAAAGCGCTATAATACGAACATTTACATTCAGGTTTTCAATTGGTCTACTCATAATGAGCTGTAATACGAACATTTACATGCAGGTTTTCAATTGGTCTACTCATAATGAGCTGTAATACGAACATTTACATGCAGGTTTTCAATTGGTCTACTCATAATGAGCTGTAATACGAACATTTACATGCCGATTTTTAATTGGTTCACTCATAATGAGCTGCAATATGCACATTTACAGGCAGGTTTTCAAGTGGTCTTCACACCAGGAGCTGTAATACGAACATTTACATCCAGGTTTTCAATTGGTCTACTCATAATGAGCTGTAATACGAACATTTACATGCAGGTTTTTAATTGGTCTACAGATAATGAGCTGTAATACGACGATTTACATGCAGGTTTTCAATTGGTCCACCGCAATGAGCTGTAATACGAACATTTACATGCAGGTTTTCAATTGGTTCACTTATAATGAGCTGCAATATACACATTTACAGGCAGGTTTTCAAGTGGTCTTCACACCAGGAGCTGTAATACGAACATTTACATCCAGGTTTTCAATTGGTCTACTCATAATGAGCTGTAATACGAACATTTACATGCAGGTTTTCAATTGGTTCACCGCAATGAGCTGTAATACGAACATTTACATGCAGGATTTTAATTGGTCGACTCACAATGAGCTGTAATATGCCCATTTATATGCAGGTTATAAATTGGTCTACTCATAATGAGCTGTGATACGAACATTTACAGGCAGGTTTTCAATTTGTTCTCCGCAATGAGCTGCAATACGAACATTTACATGCAGGTTTTCAAGGGGACTTCTCACAAGGAGCTGTAATACGAATATTTACAGACAGGTTTTCAATGGGTGCACCGCAATGAGCTGAAATGCGAACATTTATATGCATGTTTTCAATGGTATACTCAATATGAGCTGTAATACGCACATTTATATGCATGTTTTCAATTGGTGTACTCAAAATGAGCTGTAATACGCACATGTACTTGCAGGTTTTTTAATTGGTCTTCTCATAAAGAGCTGTAATACGCACATTTACATGCAGGTTTTCAATTGGTCTACAGTGTACTCATAATGAGCTGTAATACGAACATTTACATCCAGGTTTTCGATTGGTCTACTCATAATGAGTTGTAATACGAACATTTACATGCAGGTTCTCAATTGGTCTATTCATAATGAGCTGTAATACGCATATTTACTTGCAGGTTTTTAATTGGTCTTCTCATAATAAGCTGTAATACGAACATTTGCATGCAGGTTTTCAATTGGACTACTCATAATGAGCTGTAATACGAACATTTACATCCAGGTTTTCGATTGGTCTACTTATAATGAGCTGTAATACGAACATTTACATGCAGGTTTTCAAATGGTCTACTCATAATGAGCTGTAATACGAACATTTACATGCAGATTTTTAATTGGTTCGCCGCAATGAGCTGTAATACGAACATTTACAAGCAGGTTTTCAATTGGTCTACTCATAATGAGCTGTAATACGAAGATTTACATGCAGGTTTTCAATTGGTTCACGGCAATGAGCTGTAATACGAACATTTACAAGCAGGTTTTCAATTGGTCTACTCATAATGAGCTGTAATATGTGCATTTACATGTAGGATTTCAATTCGTCTTCTCACAATGAGCTGTAATATGCACATTTACATGCAGGTTTTCAATTTGTCTAATGATAATGAGCTGTAATATGCACATTTACAGGCACGTTTTCAATTGGTCTTCTCATAATGAGCTGTAATACGAACATTTACAGGCAGGTTTTTAATTGGTATACTCATATTGAGCTGTAATATGCCCATTTACAGGTAGGTTTTTAATTGGTCTTCTCATATGAGCTGTAATACGAACATGTACATGCAGGTTTTCAATTGGTCTACTGATAATAAGCTTTAATTTGCACATTTACAGGATGTTTTTGAATTGGTCTTCTCATAATGAGCTGTAATACGAACATTTACATGCAGGTTCTCAATTGGTGCACCGCAATGAGCTGTAAGACGAACATTTACATGCATGTTTTCAATTGGTCTACTCAAAATGAGCTGTAATACGCACATTTCCTTGCAGGTTTTTAATTGGTCTTCTCATAATGAGCTGTAATACGCACATTTACATGCAGCTTTTCAATTGGTCTACAGTGTACTCATAATGAGATGTAATACGAACATTTACATCCAGGTTTTCGATTGGTCTACTCATAATGAGTTGTAATACGAACATTTACATGCAGATTTTCAATTGGTCTACTCATAATGAGCTATAATACGCACATTTACATGCAGGTTTTCAATTGGACTACTCATAATGAGCTGTAATACGAACATTTACATCCAGGTTTTCGATTGGTCTACTTATAATGAGCTGTAATACGAACATTTACATGCAGGTTTTCAATTGGTCTACTCATAATGAGCTGTAATACGAACATTTACAGGCAGGTTTTTAATTGGTTCTCCGCAATGAGCTGCAATACGAACATTTACAGGCAGGTTTTCAAGTGGACTCCTCACAAGGAGCTGTAATACGAACATTTACAGGAAGGTTTTCAAGTGGTCTTCTCACAAGGAGCTGTAATACGAATATTTACATGCAGGCTTTCAATTGGTCTATTGATAATGAGCTGTAATAAGAACATTTACATGCAGGTTTTCAATTGGTCTACTCATAATGAGATGTAATACGAACATTTACAGGCAGGATTTCAATTGGTGCAGCGCAATGAGCTGCAATACGAACATTTACAGGCAGGTTTTCAAGTGGACTTCTCACAAGGAGCTGTAATACGAACATTTACAGGCAGGTTTTCAAGTGGTCTTCTCACAAGGAGCTGTAATACGAACATCTACAGGCAGGTTTTCAAGTGGTCTTCTCACAAGGAGCTGTAATACGAATATTTACATGCATGCTTTCAATTGGTCTATTGATAATGAGCTGTAATAAGAACATTTACATGCAGGTTTTCAATTGATCTACTCATAATGAGCTGTAATACGCACATTTACTTGCTGGTTTTTAATTGGTCTACTCATAATGAGCTGTAATACGAACATTTACATCAAGGTTTTCAATTGGTCTACTCATAATGAGCTGTAATACGAAAATTTACATCCAGGTTTTCGATTGGTCTACTCATAATGAGCTGTAATACGAACATTTACATGCAGGTTTTCAATTGGATTATTCATAATGAGGTGTAATACGAACATTTACATCCAGGTTTTCGATTGGTCTGCTCATAATGAGCTGTAATACGAACATTTACATGCAGGTTTTCAATTGGTCTACTCATAATGAGCTGTAATACGAACATTTACATGCAGATTTTTAATTGGTTCGCCGCAATGAGCTGTAATACGAACATTTACAAGCAGGTTTTCAATTGGTCTACTCATAATGAGCTGTAATACGAAGATTTACTTGCAGGTTTTCAATTGGTTCACGGCAATGAGATGTAATACGAACATTTACTAGCAGGTTTTCAATTGGACTACTCATAATGAGCTGTAATATGTGCATTTACATGTAGGATTTCAATTCGTCTTCTCACAATGAGCTGTAATCTGCACATTTACATGCAGGTTTTCAATTGGTCTAATGATAATGAGCTGTAATATGCACATTTACAGGCACGTTTTCAATTGGTCTTCTCATAATGAGCTGTAATACGAACATGTACATGCAGGTTTTCAATTGGTCTACTGATAATAAGCTTTAATTTGCATATTTACAGGATGTTTTTGAATTGGTCTTCTCATAATGAGCTGTAATACGAACATTTACATGCACGTTCTCAATTGGTGCACCGCAATGAGCTGTAAGACGAACATTTACATGCATGTTTTCAATTGGTCTACTCAAAATGAGCTATAATACGCACATTTCCTTGCAGGTTTTTAATTGGTCTTCTCATAATGAGCTGTAATACGCACATTTACATGCAGCTTTTCAATTGGTCTACAGTGTACTCATAATGAGATGTAATACGAACATTTACATCCAGGTTTTCGATTGGTCTACTCATAATGAGTTGTAATACGCGCATTTACATGCAGGTTTTCAATTGGACTACTCATAATGAGCTGTAATACGAACATTTACATCCAGGTTTTCGATTGGTCTACTTATAATGAGCTGTAATACGAACATTTACATGCAGGTTTTCAATTGGTCTACTCATAATGAGCTGTAATACGAACATTTACATGCAGATTTTTAATTGGTTCGCCGAAATGAGCTGTAATACGAACATTTACAAGCAGGTTTTCAATTGGTCTACTCATAATGAGCTGTAATACGAGATTTACATGCAGGTTTTCAATTGGTTCACGGCAATGAGCTGTAATACGAACATTTACAAGCAGGTTTTCAATTGGTCTACTCATAATGAGCTGTAATATGTGCATTTACATGTAGGATTTCAATTCGTCTTCTCACAATGAGCTGTAATATGCACATTTACATGCAGGTTTTCAATTGGTCTAATGATAATGAGCTGTAATATGCACATTTACAGGCACGTTTTCAATTGGTCTTCTCATAATGAGCTGTAATACGAACATTTACAGGCAGGTTTTTAATTGGTATACTCATATTGAGCTGTAATATGCTCATTTACAGGAAGTTTTTGAATTGGTCTTCTCATAATGAGCTGTAATACGAACATTTACATGCAGGTTCTCAATTGGTGCACCGCAATGAGCTGTAATACGAACATTTACATCCAGGTTTTCGATTGGTCTACTCATAATGAGTTGTAATACGAACATTTACATGCAGGTTTTCAATTGGTCTACTCATAATGAGCTGTAATACGCACATTTACTTGCAGGTTTTTAATTGGTCTTCTCATAATGAGCTGTAATACGCACATTTAAATGCAGGTTTTCAATTGGACTACAGTGTACTCATAATGAGCTGTAATACGAACATTTACAGGCAGGTTTTCAATTGGTCTACTCATAATGAGCTGTAATACGAACATTTACATGCCGGTTTTTAATTGGTCTACAGGTAATGAGCTGTAATACGAAGATTTACATGCAGGTTTTCAATTGGTCCACCGCAAAGAGCTGTAATACGAACATTTACATGCAGGTTTTCAAATGGTCTACTCAAAATGAGCTGTAATACGAACATTTACATGCAGGTTCTCAATTGGTGCAAGCAATGAGCTGTAATACGAACATTTACATGCATGTTTTCAATTGGTCTACTCAAAATGAGCTGATACGCACATTTTCTTGCAGGTTTTTATTTACTCTTCTCATAATGAGCTGTAATACGCACATTTGCTTGCAGGTTTTCAATTGGACTACAGTGTACTCATAATGAGCTGTAATACGAACATTTACATCCAGGTTTTCGATTGGTCTACTCATCATGTGCTGTAATACGCACATTTACATGCAGATTTTTAATTCGTCTACTCATAAAGCGCTATAATACGCACATTTACATGCAGGTTTTCATATGGACTAATCATAATGAGCTGTAATACGCACATTTACATGCAGGTTTTCAATTGGTCTACTCATCATGTGCTGTAAAACGCAGATTTACATGCAGGTTTTCAATTGGACTACTCATAATGAGCTGTAATACGATCATTTACATCCAGTTTTTCGATTGGTCTACTCATAATGAGCTGTAATACGAATATTTACATGCAGGTTTTCAATTGGTTCACCGCAATGAGCTGTAATACGAATATTACATGCAGGGTTTTAATTGGTCGACTCACAATGAGCTGTAATATGCCCATTACATGCAGGTTATAAATTGGTCTACTCATAATGAGCTGTGATACGAACATTTACAGGCAGGTTTTCAATTGGTTCTCCGCAATGAGCTGCAATACGAACATTTACAGGCAGGTTTTCAAGTGGACTTCTCACAAGGTGCTGTAATACGAATATTTACAGGCAGGTTTTCAAGTGGTCTTCTCACAAGGAGCTGTAATACGAACATTTACAGGCAGGTTTTCAAGTGGTCTTCTCACAAGGAGCTGTAATACGAATATTTACATGCAGGCTTTCAATTGGTCTATTGATAATGAGCTGTAATAAGAACATTTACATGCAGGTTTTCAATTGATCTACTCATAATGAGCTGTAATACGAACATTTACAGGCAGGTATTCAATTGGTTCTCCGCAATGAGCTGCAATACGAACATTTACAGGCAGGTTTTCAAGTGGACTTCTCACAAGGAGCTGTAATACGAACATTTACAGGCAGGTTTTCAAGTGGTCTTCTCACAAGGAGCTGTAATACGAACATCTACAGGCAGGTTTTCAAGTGGTCTTCTCACAAGGAGCTGTAATACGAATATTTACATGCATGCTTTCAATTGGTCTATTGATAATGAGCTGTAATAAGAACATTTACATGCAGGTTTTCAATTGATCTACTCATGAGCTGTAATACGCACATTTACTTGCTGGTTTTTAATTGGTCTACTCATAATGAGCTGTAATACGAACATTTACATCAAGGTTTTCAATTGGTCTACTCATAATGAGCTGTAATACGAAAATTTACATCCAGGTTTTCGATTGGTCTACTCATAATGAGCTGTAATACGAACATTTACATGCAGGTTTTCAATTGGATTATTCATAATGAGCTGTAATACGAACATTTACATCCAGGTTTTCGATTGGTCTGCTCATAATGAGCTGTAATACGAACATTTACATGCAGGTTTTCAATTGGTCTACTCATAATGAGCTGTAATACGAACGTTTACATGCAGATTTTTAATTGGTTCGCCGCAATGAGCTGTAATACGAACATTTACAAGCAGGTTTTCAATTGGTCTACTCATAATGAGCTGTAATACGAAGATTTACTTGCAGGTTTTCAATTGGTTCACGGCAATGAGATGTAATACGAACATTTACTAGCAGGTTTTCAATTGGACTACTCATAATGAGCTGTAATATGTGCATTTACATGTAGGATTTCAATTCGTCTTCTCACAATGAGCTGTAATCTGCACATTTACATGCAGGTTTTCAATTGGTCTAATGATAATGAGCTGTAATAGGCACATTTACAGGCACGTTTTCAATTGGTCTTCTCATAATGAGCTGTAATACGAACATTTACAGGCAGGTTTTTAATTGGTATACTCATATTGAGCTGTAATATGCCCATTTACAGGTAGGTTTTTAATTGGTCTTCTCATATGAGCTGTAATACGAACATGTACATGCAGGTTTTCAATTGGTCTACTGATAATAAGCTTTAATTTGCACATTTACAGGATGTTTTTGAATTGGTCTTCTCATAATGAGCTGTAATACGAACATTTACATGCAGGTTCTCAATTGGTGCACCGCAATGAGCTGTAAGACGAACATTTACATGCATGTTTTCAATTGGTCTACAGTGTACTCAAAATGAGCTGTAATACGCACATTTCCTTGCAGGTTTTTAATTGGTCTTCTCATAATGAGCTGTAATACGCACATTTACATGCAGCTTTTCAATTGGTCTACAGTGTACTCATAATGAGATGTAATACGAACATTTACATCCAGGTTTTCGATTGGTCTACTCATAATGAGTTGTAATACGAACATTTACATGCAGATTTTCAATTGGTCTACTCATAATGAGCTGTAATACGCGCATTTACATGCAGGTTTTCAATTGGACTACTCATAATGAGCTGTAATACGAACATTTACATCCAGGTTTTCGATTGGTCTACTTATAATGAGCTGTAATACGAACATTTACATGCAGGTTTTCAATTGGTCTACTCATAATGAGCTGTAATACGAACATTTACATGCAGATTTTTAATTGGTTCGCCGCAATGAGCTGTAATACGAACATATACAAGCAGGTTTTCAATTGGTCTACTCATAATGAGCTGTAATACGAAGATTTACATGCAGGTTTTCAATTGGTTCACGGCAATGAGCTGTAATACGAACATTTACAAGCAGGTTTTCAATTGGTCTACTCATAATGAGCTGTAATATGTGCATTTACATGTAGGATTTCAATTCGTCTTCTCACAATGAGCTGTAATCTGCACATTTACATGTAGGTTTTCAATTGGTCTAATGATAATGAGCTGTAATATGCACATTTACAGGCACGTTTTCAATTGGTCTTCTCATAATGAGCTGTAATACGAACATGTACATGCAGGTTTTCAATTGGTCTACTGATAATAAGCTTTAATTTGCACATTTACAGGATGTTTTTGAATTGGTCTTCTCATAATGAGCTGTAATACGAACATTTACATGCAGGTTCTCAATTGGTGCACCGCAATGAGCTGTAAGACGAACATTTACATGCATGTTTTCAAATGGTCTACTCAAAATGAGCTGTAATACGCACATTTCCTTGCAGGTTTTTAATTGGTCTTCTCATAATGAGCTGTAATACGCACATTTACATGCAGCTTTTCAATTGGTCTACAGTGTACTCATAATGAGATGTAATACGAACATTTACATCCAGGTTTTCGATTGGTCTACTCATAATGAGTTGTAATACGAACATTTACATGCAGATTTTCAATTGGTCTACTCATAATGAGCTGTAATACGCGCATTTACATGCAGGTTTTCAATTGGACTACTCATAATGAGCTGTAATACGAACATTTACATCCAGGTTTTCGATTGGTCTACTTATAATGAGCTGTAAAACGAACATTTACATGCAGGTTTTCAATTGGTCTACTCATAATGAGCTGTAATACGAACATTTACATGCAGATTTTTAATTGGTTCGCCGCAATGAGCTGTAATACGAACATTTACAAGCAGGTTTTCAATTGGTCTACTCATAATGAGCTGTAATACGAAGATTTACATGCAGGTTTTCAATTGGTTCACGGCAATGAGCTGTAATACGAACATTTACAAGCAGGTTTTCAATTGGTCTACTCATAATGAGCTGTAATATGTGCATTTACATGTAGGATTTCAATTCGTCTTCTCACAATGAGCTGTAATATGCACATTTACATGCAGGTTTTCAATTGCTCTAATGATAATGAGCTGTAATATGCACATTTACAGGCACGTTTTCAATTGGTCTTCTCATAATGAGCTGTAATACGAACATTTACAGGCAGGTTTTTAATTGGTATACTCATATTGAGCTGTAATATGCTCATTTACAGGAAGTTTTTGAATTGGTCTTCTCATAATGAGCTGTAATACGAACATTTACATGCAGGTTCTCAATTGGTGCACCGCAATGAGCTGTAATACGAACATTTACATCCAGGTTTTCGATTGGTCTACTCATAATGAGTTGTAATACGAACATTTACATGCAGGTTTTCAATTGGTCTACTCATAATGAGCTGTAATACGCACATTTACTTGCAGGTTTTTAATTGGTCTTCTCATAATGAGCTGTAATACGCACATTTAAATGCAGGTTTTCAATTGGACTACAGTGTACTCATAATGAGCTGTAATACGAACATTTACAGGCAGGTTTTCAATTGGTCTACTCATAATGAGCTGTAATACGAACATTTACATGCCGGTTTTTAATTGGTCTACAGGTAATGAGCTGTAATACGAAGATTTACATGCAGGTTTTCAATTGGTCCACCGCAAAGAGCTGTAATACGAACATTTACATGCAGGTTTTCAAATGGTCTACTCAAAATGAGCTGTAATACGAACATTTACATGCAGGTTCTCAATTGGTGCACCGGAATGAGCTGTAATACGAACATTTACATGCATGTTTTCAATTGGTCTACTCAAAATGAGCTGATACGCACATTTTCTTGCAGGTTTTTATTTACTCTTCTCATAATGAGCTGTAATACGCACATTTGCTTGCAGGTTTTCAATTGGACTACAGTGTACTCATAATGAGCTGTAATACGAACATTTACATCCAGGTTTTCGATTGGTCTACTCATAATGAGCTGTAATACGAACATGTACATGCAGGTTTTCAATTGGTCTACTCATAATGAGCTGTAATACGCACATTTACATGCAGGTTTTCAATTGGACTACTCATAATGAGCTGTAATACGAACATTTACATCCAGGTTTTCGATTGGTCTACTTATAATGAGCTGTAATACGAACATTTACATGCAGGTTTTCAATTGGTCTACTCATAATGAGCTGTAATACGAACATTTACTTGCAGATTTTTAATTGGTTCGCCGCAATGAGCTGTAATACGAACATTTGCAAGCAGGTTTTCAATTGGTCCACTCATAATGAGCTGTAATACGAAGATTTACGTGCAGGTTTTCAATTGGTTCACGGCAATGAGCTGTAATACGAACATTTACAAGCAGGTTTTCAATTGGTCAACTCATAATGAGCTGTAATATGTGCATTTACATGTAGGATTTCAATTCGTCTTCTCACAATGAGCTGTAATATGCACATTTACATGCAGGTTTTCAATTGGTCTAATGATAATGAGCTGTAATATGCACATTTACAGGCACGTTTTCAATTGGTCTTCTCATAATGAGCTGTAATACGAACATTTACATGCAGGTTCTCAATTGGTGCACCGCAATGAGCTGTAATACGAACATTTACATCCAGGTTTTCGATTGGTCTACTCATAATGAGTTGTAATACGAACATTTACATGCAGGTTTTCAATTGGTCTACTCATAATGAGCTGTAATACGCACATTTACTTGCAGGTTTTTAATTGGTCTTCTCATAATGAGCTGTAATACGCACATTTAAATGCAGGTTTTCAATTGGACTACAGTGTACTCATAATGAGCTGTAATACGAACATTTACAGGCAGGTTTTCAATTGGTCTACTCATAATGAGCTGTAATACGAACATTTACATGCCGGTTTTTAATTGGTCTACAGGTAATGAGCTGTAATACGAAGATTTACATGCAGGTTTTCAATTGGTCCACCGCAAAGAGCTGTAATACGAACATTTACATGCAGGTTTTCAAATGGTCTACTCAAAATGAGCTGTAATACGAACATTTACATGCAGGTTCTCAATTGGTGCACCGGAATGAGCTGTAATACGAACATTTACATGCATGTTTTCAATTGGTCTACTCAAAATGAGCTGATACGCACATTTTCTTGCAGGTTTTTATTTACTCTTCTCATAATGAGCTGTAATACGCACATTTGCTTGCAGGTTTTTAATTGGTCTTCTCATAATGAGCTGTAATACGCACATTTACATGCATGTTTTCAATTGGACTACAGTGTACTCATAATGAGCTGTAATACGAACATTTACATCCAGATTTTCAATTGGTCTACTCATAATGAGCTGTAATATGTACATTTACATGCAGGATTTCAATTCGTCTTCTCACAATGAGCTGTAATGCGAACATTTACAGGCAGGTTTTTAATTGGTATACTCATACTGAGCTGTAATATGCCCATTTACAGGCAGGTTTTTAATTGGTCTTCTCATAATGAGCTGTAATACGAACATTTACATGCAGGTTTTCAATTGGTCTACTGACAATAAGCTTTAATATGCACATTTACAGGATGTTTTTGAATTGGTCTTCTCATAATGAGCCGTAATACGAACATTTACATGCAGGTTCTCAATTGGTGCACCGCAATGAGCTGTAATACGAACATTTACATGCATGTTTTCAATTGGTCTACTCAAAATGAGCTGTAATACGCACATTTACTTGCAGGTTTTTAATTGGTCTTCTCATAATGAGCTGTAATACGCACATTTGCATGCAGGTTTTCAATTGGACTACAGTGTACTCATAATGAGATGTAATACGAACATTTACATCCAGGTTTTCGATTGGTCTACTCATAATGAGTTGTAATACGAACATTTACATGCAGGTTTTCAATTGGTCTACTCATAATGAGCTGTAATACGCACATTTACTTGCAGGTTTTTAATTGGTCTTCTCATAATGAGCTGTAATACGCACATTTACTTGCAGGTTTTCAATTGGACTACAGTGTACAACATAATGAGCTGTAATACGAACATTTACATCCAGGTTTTCTATTGGTCTACTCATAATGAGCTGTATTACGAACATTTACATGCAGATTTTTAATTGGTCTACTCATTAAGCGCTATAATACGAACATTTACATGCAAGTTTTCAATTGGTCAACTCATAATGAGCTGTAATACGCACATTTACATGCAGGTTTTCAATTGGTCTACTCATAATGAGCTGTAGTACGAACATTTACATGCAGATTTTTAATTGGTTCGCCGCAATGAGCTGTAATACGAACATTTACAAGCAGGTTTTCAATTGGTCTACTCATAATGAGCTGTAATACGAAGATTTACATGCACGTTTTCAATTGCTTCACGGCAATGAGCTGTAATACGAACATTTACAAGCAGGTTTTCAATTGGTCTACTCATAATGAGCTGTAATACGCACATTTACTAGAAGGTTTTTAATTGGTCTTCTCATAATGAGCTGTAATACGCACATTTACATGCAGGTTTTCAATTGGACTACAGTGTACTCATAATGAGCTGTAATACGAACATTTACATCCAGGTTTTCAATTGGTCTACTCATAAAGAGCTGTAATACGAACATGTACAGGCAGGTTTTCAATTGGTCTACTCATAATGAGCTGTAATACGAACATTTACATGCAGATTTTTAATTGGTTCACTCATAATGAGCTGCAATATGCACATTTACAGGCAGGTTATCAAGTGGTCTTCACACCAGGAGCTGTAATACGAACATTTACATCCAGGTTTTCAATTGGTCGACTCAAAATGAGCTGCAATACGAACATTTACATGCAGGTTCTCAATTGGTGCACCGCAATGAGCTGTAATACGCACATTTACTAGCAGGTTTTTAATTGGTCTTCTCATAA